>JBAMJV010006589.1:0-183254 GCA_037951105.1 Echinarachnius parma
ACAGGCAATAGAGATTGATGCCTAGGTCACAAATGCTCCCCGGCCGGGAGCCATACGATTTTTTTTCTCTACGGCGGATTTTCTACAATTTGGGGAAATTGTGATATCGTTCGACGTCTTTGGTATCTTAAGATCTGGTCACACAGGACACGACTAGACCCACGAATGCAGTACGCATTGGTACGAATCTATGGCCAGCCGTTTTAACATTTATTCATATTTCTTGATATCAAGAATTCAATTCTTGATATCAAGAAATCGAACTCTTGATATCAAGAAATGGAATTCTTGATATCAAGAAATGGAATTCTTGATATCAAGAAATGGAATAGTTTTCTGTTGTTAACTAATGGTACTTCTTGATATCAAGAATTTAATTCTTGATATCAAGAATAGGAATAAATGTTAAAACGGCTTGCCATAGATTCGTACCAATGCGTACTGCATTCGTGGGTCTAGTCGCGTCCTGTGTGACCAGGCCTTTAGAGTATCAGTCACATATTTGCCGGGGCCCAAAACGATGACTGTTGGCTTAAAATAAAACATAAATCGCACGTCGGGTCCCGTGAACACAATCTTACTGCCCGTATGGGTGCTATACGGTGCGCTTGCGGTGACTCCACGGCCCCGGGGGGGGGGGGGGGGGGGGGGGGGGCACTCGAATTATTTTTTGACAGGGGTGTGCCTCACGGAACTCTGAAATGGGGGTCTGAAGAGCTGACTACAAGCACAAAATATAGGGTCTTTGGAGCTACAAAAACCCTGAAACGGGAGTAAAGGGGTCTAAGGAGCAGACTAAAACTACACAATAGGCCTACATAGACTTGGAGCTACCAAAGACCTACGGAAACCCTCAAAAAGGCTCAAATGGTGGTCCAAGGAGCCGAACTAGAAGAAGAATAATGGACTTGGCGCTACTCAACTACCTAGCCAAGTCATTCCGGGGTCTATGGAGCGGCAATTTTTGAAAATCGGGTATCTTTAGAGCTGCGATCGGGTGTGAAAAAGGGGTTCTTTTAAGCGGCACATACCCGTCTTACATTATACATGAGTGCCCCCCCCCCCCCCCCCGGGCTCCACGGTACCCGTACGAGTTGAGTGGCCAAATATTCCGTCTCAAAATAGTACGATATCCAAAATAAAGGCTGCGGTGTCCGTGCTGTGCCCGTGGCCGGGGTGCCCGTGCGATGCACTCTACGACTTGTCTACGGGCTTGGTACGGCAAATAAAACATCGTACGGTGCATTTTTGTTAAAGTCCGCGTTGTACCATTTGTTAAAATCGTACGGCGAGGAACTATGGAACGGCTACCGCACGATGGCCACGGCACCCTTGCGGACGCCGCAAGATTCCCGCAAGATTTCACCTATAACAGTGGCATCGTAAAGGCGCCATATCCCAAATCGGAGCATTTATGACCTAAGCACGATCGATCGAGTTATGTCTAGGTCACAAATGCTCCGATTTGGCTACGGCATCCGTACGATGCCACTTTTAGGTGAAATCTTGCGGTAAATATTGCGGCGCCCGCAAGGGTGCCGTGGCTATAGTGCGGTCGCCGTTGAATGTTCCTCGCCGTACGACGGCAAAAAAATTGTTTAACGCAGAATTAAACATTTTACTTGTCGTAAGCCCGTCGTAGCTAGAGAGCATCGCACGGGCACCGCAAGAGCACTGCACGGGCACCGTAGCCTTTTTTTTTTTTTTCGAATACCGTACCATTTTAAAAACTGAATTTGGGGCCACTCAAATCGTACGATATTCGTAATATGTCAACGATATCGTAAGAGTATCTTACGATGTCCGTACGAGACCCATAAGGCGTCCGTACGAGGGCTCAGATTGTAAGCACGGGAGCCGTGCGATTTAAATTTGCTTGAACTCCCAAAGTCATCGTACGTGCCCCGGCAAATATGTGACAGCTACACAAAGATATCGCAGACATCGTACGATATCCCAACTCCACGAAATCGTAGAAAATCCGCCATAGGTACAAAGAAATCGTCCGGCGCCCGGAGCATTTGTGACCTAGGCATTATAGCTGCTTCTAGCGCGCGTTGAGTTTTCTCAGTGCGGTTAATGTATGCAACTTCAAAACGCGTCTAGAATCTTGACTATCAAAATCAAATTTAAAAACTCGCTCTTTGGAAACCCGGGGGGGGGGGGGTCACTCTAATACAAAAGTGCTACCCACCCGTATCATGACATGCATCCACCTCTGAAATGGACCCTAACGTCGAAAACATCAACCTCTGAAATGGACCCTATAACGTCGAAAATGTGTGCACCTGAAAAAGTATCCTTTTTGTGGGTTTTTCACAATTTTGTTCACAATATCATGAGTTCGGGGAATGGAAAAGTACGGTGAGGAAAACTGAATCAAATAGGAACATGAGTTCCTTTAATTGTCCTTTCACGAATCGACAGTTAAATGAATAGATCAGATTTGGTATAAAGGGCGCTGCACAAAATAATTTTTTTCTGAGGTAATGACTGAGTGTCAAATTGAAAGAGCATGATTATAATTGTAATGACACAATAAACTTTATTTTATCAAAATCATTTCGGAGACGGCTGAAATATCCAAAAATATAACCATTATTTTTTGCAATTATTGTTGGGTCCAAAAGAGTTTAAAGAGAATTTTTCTCTATATAATTGCTATTTAAACTCTTATTTTAAAGTGATAGTTGAGTTTTGGTAGAGAGGGCGCTACACACAATTTTTTTTTTGTGAGATAATGAAAAACTGAGTGTCGAATTTGAAAGATCATACCATTTTAATGGCAGAAATTTATTTGATCAAAATCGGTTCAGAAACGGCTGAAATATCCATACACATATCCATTTGTAATAAATGTGGGGGTCCACAAGTATTCAATAATTTTGAACCAGCCGTTAAAATTCGTTTTAAAATGCTTCCTCCTTTTGTTGGGAGAATAAGATATTCTGAATGATGTTGAGGAGGTCATGCATGAATGTCAGTGGTGTATTAATTATCATCATCTTTGGAGGATGAAATAATGTCCTAATGATGTTGAGGTGGTGCAATAACGTTTTTGTATGTTATTAGGAAGATGTAATGTGTTTTATTGACTGATTGAGAAATTATCATCATTGTTCGACTTTTACACAGATTATTGAAAGTTTGTAATTTTCAAAGTTTACACAAAATCCACCACAATTACAGTACAAACGACACTTTTTATTGTCCAAACAACATGCATGATCGCCTCAGCATCATTTATAACACCACTTATTCTCCCAGTGACATGAGAGATAGTATAAAAGAAAGTGATGTTAATGATGCATTGGAAAAGTTAGGAAATGAAAGTAATGTGGATATATATAATACCTAAGGACTGGTCACTAATGGTATGCATTTGTTTGTTTACTATCAGTTGTAATTGTAAGTTTATTAATTAAACTTTGTTTATGCACAATTATGCAGCCACTGCAACATTCAATTATACATTGAATTTCAATTTGCATAAATAAAACATGATTATAAAGAGGTTCCACTATATATTAGTGGAACCTCGTTATAAAGAGGTCTGATATAACAAAACTCTCTTATAACAAGGTAATTTTGCTGGTCCCAGCTCACTATATTGCTTTGTTTTTTTACCCTGATATAATGAGAAACCTTATATAACAAGGTAATTTTCATGGTCCCAAGGACCTCGTTATAATGAGGTTCCACTGTATTATTACTAAAACAGAAAGAAGACTGCACAAGTCGCAGTCTTTGAATACCGGTATTTTATTTCAAGAAATTGAAAACATCTGCATACAAAAAGTACATGTAAGAATGGACGGAGAGTACTTCATTGGATGAAAAGAAGCACAAGAAGATTATTATTGAAAGATAATATTCACAAATCACAACAAACTACAAAACATTATGTACTAAAGTACCAAATAGTGACTGACATTAAAGATGTAACAAAAAATAATTTACTCAATTGAGGTGAATGCATTTAAACAAAATCAAATCATCAATTTAAAGTATATAATTAACAATAATTTGTGATAAAACATAACAATAATTCATTTTAGGGTTACAATGATACAATGTGGTATTACAAATGTATGCTCTTATTAACATAAGTTTATTTCATTTAGCATGTCTAGCCAGGCTATTGCATAGTAAACAAACCCCAACAAATTATTAAATTGTAATGTTTCGTTACAAAGAGTCGAACTACAGATTTGTTATTTGAACAATTGAGAGGAAATAAATTAAATTCAGTCAATAATTATATTGACAACATTTAGCATGTCCAGGTTTGCTTAGATCTGCATTAAATGCAATTACAATATAACAACACAATATCTTCATTACATTATTTACTGCATGAAAACTGAGTGAAGAAATACTTGATCCTTTGGATAACAAATCCAAGCTACATGTGCATTTGTAATTTACTTCAGTTATAACTTATCTGTTTCTAATAACACAGCAAAATGAAAGTATGTTTTACATTAATTTAAATGATATATAATTTGGATTATCTAATTTCTTATTTTCATATACTAATATTTAAACATGTACATAATTTACTTAATCACAAAAAGAATTTTCTTTGTAGAGAAATATTAATCTGTATATATATCTATAGATATAATTATATGTCACAGCATAAGTACACAACATTACAAAACAATACATGAAAATATATACATTTCATATAAAAATTGAGGGTGTATACCGGGAAAGACTGATTAGCATCTGTCGTAATACACACATACATGAAATCTGAAATCAATGTTACAATAATTATACAACATGATATGAAAGACTTGTGATTACTATAAATATAATTGATTGAGAAAATCTACATTATACAAACATGAACAAAATATATATACAGCACATCTATCGGCTACCTGGTGTGTATCAGTCAGTGGAATTGAATGGTGAATCTAACACAAAACTTGATAATTATGAGACCATTTCTAGAAAATGATAAGTAGCGATATGAGTATGTTTGCTGTGCAAACATAGATATCAAATTTATCTGTCCAATAGCTACATGTAAGTTGAATAACAAATAATTTGTTGATATCTGATGGCACAAATACAACTATAAGAACTTGTTGGCGTGGGGGAAATATCACAATAAACATGGCCGTATTGGCAATGTCTTTACTGGAAAGAAGTCATAGGTCAAATATCATACTCCAGATTTCACTTGACTAGCCAGCATAGCATGTCTTCATTACCTAGGCTGTCTAAAATTGTATGGTTTTGCCTAAACTGCTTTTGCCAGATAGCTATGTATAACAGTTTAGGGTTAGAGTTAAATTGATTTAGCAGAACTTATAGACGGTTTTCCTTCTCTGTCCAAACATTGATATCTTCTGACGGTTTTGACAAAATATGAGTTCCTTCTGTGTCAAAACATGGATACTTAAAAGAATTAAGAGCTGAACAACTTTTAGATGGTTTTGACCAAATATGAGTTCCTTCTCTGTCCACATTGATACATTGATACTAAAAAAATAAGAGTTTCAAGCTGTACCCCCCTGTAGCCTCCTGCCGCAAACACCTATGGCGACGAAGAATCTCTCTCCTTGCATTTCTTTGTCAGTTCGGCCTCCATCTGTTCAATCTTCTTGGTCAGATTGGTGATCTTCATCTCCAGCCCGGAAGCCTGCATGCGTAGGACCTCCGTCGCAGTATCGTCCCCACCGCTGCCGGACCCACCTTCCTGCAGACCCTCTCGGGTCGCCTGCAGGTCCCCGAAGACCTTGGTGAGCTGGTTGTACAACTGGTCTAGCTGCGTGTGGGTCTGGCTTAT
The DNA here is from genome assembly GCA_037951105.1 of Echinarachnius parma. NCBI lineage: Eukaryota > Metazoa > Echinodermata > Echinoidea > Clypeasteroida > Echinarachniidae > Echinarachnius > Echinarachnius parma. The sequence goes on from JBAMJV010006589.1 coordinate 5,804, forward strand.
CTGCAGGTCGATGAGTTCCTTGTGGCTACGGAGCGTGGAAGCTGTGGAGACTTGTATGGTGGGCGTGGGCCTGTGCGTTTAGAGAAAAGAATATCAGAATAACAAAGTTTGAGTTTTAAAAATGTAATGATTAGCCTGCAGGTCCCCGAAGACCTTGGTGAGCTGGTTGTACAACTGGTCTAGCTGCGTGTGGGTCTGGCTGATCTGTAGGTCTATCAGTTCCCGGTGGCTACGGAACGTGGAAGCTGCAGAGACTTGTATGGTGGGCGTAGGCCTGTGCGTGAAGAGAAACAAATATCAGAATATCAAAATGTTGAGGTTAGAATATGATGATAAGCCTGCAGGTCCATAAAGACCTTGGTGAGCTGGTTGTACAACTGGTCTAGCTGCGTGTGGGTCTGGCTTATCTGCAGGTCGATAAGTTCCCTGTGGCTACGGAGCATGGAAGCTGCAGAGACTTGTATGGTGGCCGGGTGTGGGCCTGTGCGTGAAGAGAATAAGAATGTCAAAAGGTTAGAATATGATGATAAGGCCTGAGGGTCCGTAAAGACCTTGGTGAGTTGGTTGTAGAGCTGGTCTAGCTGCGTGTGGGTCTTGGTTATCTGTAGGTCTATCAGTTCTCGGTGGCTAGAAGCTGCAAAGACTTGTATGGTGGGCATAGGTCTTAAGGTGTTAAGAGAAATAATGTCAGAATAAATAAGCTTCAGGTTAAAATTGAGGTCCATATATGGGTCAGAATTTTGAAAAGTGCACTTTTCGGCCCAAACAGGGTAAAATTCAATTAATTTTTTTAATTTAAAGACATCTATCTAATGTGAAAGCATGCAATCCTAGCTTTCAGGCGTACCCCATTATACTGGGAAACTCCATGTGGTTCCGTTTTTATTCACTGTTGAAGTAACCCATCTCCAAAAGGCGAACGTCCGTGAGGGATTATGTAGATATAGATTTAGTACCCATATATCTCATTTATTTTCTGTCATATACAGCTTATATTCGGATAATTTACTTCTAAGACTTGCTTCTCTCTGTATGCCAAACATGGATTAATGTTTTATTTGCCAAATAGAAAATACAAACGTCCAAACTTTGACTGAATTGTTATATTTAAAAAAAAAAAATATGTTATTCCGAACCTTTGCTTTACTTTAGCCGCATTTTTTAGGAACGCACCTATATACGCTCGTATTCCCGAATCACATAATTTAATGTGCATGTTAATAGGATAAATCGCTGTCTAGATCATATATTGCATAATTACATAACCAAAGAGAGTATAGTTTTCATCACGGACGTTCCCATATCGCTCACGGACGTTCGCCAGAAACAAGAATGTTGGCAGAATGATCTGATCTCATCAAAAAGAGTTTCTATTCTTCGTATATGGCTTTAAAACAGGGTCATTATACAAACAAACTTGAACATTGCAATAAATCTTTTTAAATGGTTTGGTTTTTACATGGACCTGGTCGTTATAATGAGTCCTATTATTGGTTTAAATTGATTTAATGCTTATAGAACAATATGATGATAATACTTTATCTATTCCTATTATATTTAAGCTAGAGACCATGTATACATCCTAGTCAGATATAAAAGTAGCATTTCCAAGTCGCCTGGTCCCTCTTTCTTACTATATTGTTTTTAATTACAATTTCACGGACGTTCGCATAAATTTCACGGACGTTCTCTGCCTGCACAGTCTTACAGAAATTGATGACAACATTTATTTGAATCTCCGCCAGACCAATATAAAACATATAAATTTATCAGTTGATATGATTTTAGCTATCTGAATTAATTATAATGACATGTCTGCTACTTAACTATCACTCTTAGTGGACCTGTGGAAATCGTAACCCCTAATTTTACACCGGCTTTCCCCGGTTGGGCACTCTATAACAGAAATGCCACTATACTTCTGTAAATAAATGATTTTACAACATTTCTGCAATCATAAATAACATGTATAATCAGAATAAAGGCCATTTTCCTGTTACCAGAAGATGGTTTCTCACACGAGTCTTAATGTCACGGACGTTCGTATTAATTTCACGGACGTTCTCGAATTGCCTATAGTGGTACCCAAGTGTCCCTCGAGTCAATTAATTACAGAAATAAATGTAAGTGCCAACATAATATGTTAATATATATGCCTATCACACGTTTCAAACCTTGCCATATATATTTAAGATGTATTTTGACTTTGGGAGACCCATATATAAACTGTTATTTTGGTTTGTGTATGTTGTACATGTATTTCAATTCAATTCGTATATGAATATGGTTTATTAATTGAAGATACATATATTTATCTATTCCAGCTATATGGCTGAACTGCTTATATGTATTATGACAAAACATAAAACAAACTGAGGGTAACAAAAGCCATGAGCAAAGTAAATAATATACTCGTATAACTTATTTCTTAAATAAATACATATAGATTTTAGATAGCATTTTAGATCATACATGTATATGTTTTGTATAAAGAAATATTAGACATAGAAACCATTATGCTAAATATATACGCTAAACATATTATATGTGTTTGTTATTGCATTTTATCATTATATTTAGAAAGAATATTTTAATAAAATGTAAAACCAATCGCATAATTATAATAATAAATACAATCATTTTAAGGGCTAACTGTTTAAATCTAATTTGCAGAGATTATAAATTGTTTTATAACATTAATATGTCAAAGTTAAATCTAGCAAATAATCACGTTGATAGTTAATTCCGATGTTTCCTGACCCACAACTCGTTTCCTAATTGTTAGCTTCCAATCGGTTTCAATGTTTCAATTAGAATTAAGAACAGTGTTGACCTTGAATGGTTTATTATAAATATTGCGCAAAGCTGAAATTTAGTTGTACAATATTATAATGATCCTAGCAATCACAATATTTTTGATATATCAAGAAAGAACAAAAGAACATATTATAAGTATTATTACGATGAAGTCATCAAAATAATGCATAAATCTTACAATCTCTATTAAATGGAAGAAGTCCAACAAATCTAATCCCTTGCTAGATATAATTTCAAACGATACCACATAATTTGACACTATCAACAGATTGAAGCAGAGATGCATTGAAAACCTATTCATACGTCATCATAATAATAAATGCGTTTGTCGAGTCTAGATCTGCATACTTACGGGCTGGATATTGCGCCTTTGCACATCAGGCATAAATTATGATATAATCATGTATTTATTTTGTATTATCATTACTATATTATTATTTTATTTATTTATTTTCTTTTTTATGAGGGGGGGGGGGGGGTGAAGAGGGGTCTGCATGTATTTGTTGCTTTTTCTTAATACAGTCAATATTGTAAAGCAAGTCGCTATCCTCTCGCAAGTACCTGACGACCTTTGTGATGTACCTCTTCTTTTCAAACAACTGGCGTCATACAGCCATTTAGTTGGACTTAAATCCGACAGGCAGATGAGAAAACAGTCTCAAAGCCTGCAGCAGAGGAGGAGCCGACAGTCTCAAGTTTTGCAGAGGGTGGGGCAACAGTTTCCACTCAGACCTTCGGTTGCAATGTTGTTATTGCGCCATATACCCCCTTTTTACCATTATGTTTTTAACAGCTTTCTTTCGCTTGTAGGCCTACGACTGTGCACAATCATAATCTTGGGGTTTGCCTTCCTATAGTATAATGTCCACGCTGCACGGGTAGAAGTAAATATAATATCTAGGGGTATTACAAAACAGCTAAGCAAGGTGTTCAACTGTAAAACGAACCTCCGTGATGGTGACTAAAAATCAACATATTCATGTGTGGTTGGCAGTGACCTGGGTCGAAAGGCACACACAAGGGGCACCTGCTGTCAAAAAATTGTGCCAGTACTTGAACTTTTACTAAGATTTTTTGGGCCATAAATGACGAACGAACGTCCGTGACCACAACATTTCATAAGTTTGTTACAGTTAAATGACTTGCAGGAAATAAATCTATCTGGGATATGATAGACATAACAATGTACTAACAACATCAAACGGTATCAACTTGATGTGAGCGTTTAACATGGTAACATTATTAGAACAATTTTCATGATCGAACGTCCGTGAACGAACTTCCGAGCGAACGTCCGTATCATAAATAGTTGTCAAAAGGCTTCGAAAATGCCTGATATAGCTTCTTGGTTAGCTGCTTGCCAAATAAAATTGCTGTACCGGTGTCTACGTGCAGATAAGCAGCCTCAGATTCGTAATTGGGTCTACTCTTGCCGGACGTTCGTTTTCATCACGGACGTTCACGAAGATCAGTTTTCGGCCCAAACCAAACATTGTATTTGATAGATAGTTTTCAAATAGGCAAAATACTGTGGCCCTACTGTGAGTTCATCAGACTGACCCCAGCAATTGATGACTAGGATGCACTTCGCTGGGCAGTGATGATACAAGACGACAGAACGTCCGTGACGAAATCCAGTATAATTTCATACAAAAAAATGTTACTCCGCCAGCAGGAGTTGTTAGCCAACAATTTTTGTAGAATGTGTTCAGTGAGTTCAACCCTTAGTTTTGGCAATAGTTTTTGTTTTGACAACTAAGTAGAATTCTGGTTGTATGGATTTTAATGTATGTTCACGGACGTTCACTTATTATGACCTTTCCTATTGAAATGTACCCTGAGATCATATCAATGCCGCTCTACCGCCAATTCTTATGTGATACATGCTCAAGACACGTAAGATAGAAAATATAGACATTAATGCCTTTAGAGTTGATTAATATTTTTTTTAATCAGGTTAAAAAATTCATAATTTTGTGGAAAATGCCAATTTATGCTATTTTTTCACATTTGAGGTCCTGTGGCATGAAACCAAATGTTTGAAATGATATAAAACTATACATTTTCTGAAAGCCTTAATAATACTCTTTAATATGAGACCAAAAACAGGTATATCAGAGTTAATGGTGAGACACAGCAAATGATAGAAGCGCTCAAGGTCTGGAAATGGCCAAAAGTGCACATTTCAAAAATCTGACCCATATACCTTGCTGAGCTAGCTGTAAACTTTGTCTAGCTGTGTACGAGTCTGGGTTATTTGTAGGTCTATCAGATCTCGGTGGCTACGGTGTGCAGAGGAAACGGATAATTTAATGGTGGGAGTTTGTTTAGAGTGAAAAGGGGTCCGAGTTAGAATAATGGTGAGAGTTATGATTAAACTTTATTACTGGTTTTGTTTCAAAACAACCAATTTTAAAAGGTGATTGCATAGCAATTTTTAGTTTGAGCTAGTGTTTTAGAACAAATAAATGTGATTTTAATTTCAAAATCTTACGTTTCTCCATTTCCCTTCTTCTGCGCAACTCCTCTTAGTTCCTTCAGTCTGGTTTCCACAAAGTCAGCCGTTGACTTGAATCCCCCGTGGGTCACCATGTACTCTCTGAGGCGCGAGGCAGAGGTCTCCTCTTGCTCCTTGCTCAAGCGTTCCTTCACATTCTACAAAACAAAAACAAGGCACAAGACATTTTAATGATCATAAGACAACGCAAGATCACATTAAAGTGATCCTCTCCATCATGATTATTATCCTAACATCTTAACATCTTATATCATCATCATCATCACCATCATTACCATCATCGTCGTCGTCGTCGTCATCATCATCATCATAACATCACTATCACCATCATCATCATCATCATCACTATCTCACTATCATCATCACCATTTGTGTATGGTGACCCTACCTACCTCTTGAATGTTTGTATGCTTGACCCTCATGTTATTTATCATCATCATCATCTAACCATTATTTTCTTCATCTCACTATCATCAACAACATCATCATCATCGTCATCATCATCATCGCTTAGAGATGATTATCAATCATATTAGGCGCTATATAAATCAAGCATATTATTTTCTAAATTTGTATCATCATCATTATCGTCATCATTTCTGAGTGGTAAACCTACTGTAATAATATTAGGGTCTGCAACGCCACACGCACCCAAACAATACTTGCAAACATTACACCTACTTCTTGTGTAAAGTCCTCCTTGTCTGTATGCTTCACCCTCGTGTCAATCAGCTCCACGACAACGTTGGACTTCTCGGGCTCGACCTTCCCTGCCTTGAACAGTGCCTCCAGAGGGCGCTTGCCTTTAGGCAGCATGCCTCCGACCAGAGCTCTGGCCCCGCGGCTCATCTTCGCTCTCGAGAAGAACATGTCCTGGCAGATGATTTTCATGCCCTGTACAAAGTAAAACAAAATTACATTAGACTAATTGCCTACGGGAGCCCGGTGGGCCGTGTATTAACTCTATGGAATTTTAACATACAGTATAGTAGGAAACTCATTGCCTATGGGAACCTGGTGGGGCCTGTATGCACTCTATGGGGATTGCAAAATTTAATAGGGAACAGGTTTTTAGTCTGTAAGAATCCTGTTGGACCAGTTCAGTAGACAAGTTCAATTTCCTGAACCAGTGCTAATTCCAAACCCTGCTTGATAAAATTGCAGCGTGGACATACCTTGAAGAACTCCCTCAAGAAGAGAGGGTTGGTGTCGTCATCCAGATCGCCGACCTTGATGTGCGCCAAGCAGTGGACGATGACCATGACAAACTCCCCGACGGACTCCAGCCTCTCCTGGCGGACAAAGAGGATCTTCTTGGCACGCTGGTAGAAGAAGGAGTGGCGGAACATGTTACGGTTGTAGTCGTTTTGCGGTAACGACGAGGCCAGGAGCAGGGTCACCTCAGGGGTGCGGAGCGTCAGCCGGAGCAGGTGCGTGATGAAGACGCCGAAGCGGTAGACGACGAACTGGCTGGGGGAGATGCTCTCGATGTCGAGGGGCGTGATCTCGCTTCCCAGGATCCACTGCGCGTCCTTGAGGTCAATGAATGCATCACGGAGAGAACCTGCAAAATGATGATAGTAATGGTGATAATAATAACAATAATTAAGCTACTACAGTGGATCTCTTTATAACAAGCCATGTTATAAGTTAACGAGATGTTATATGTATTGAATTATTTTTAAGCCCTGATACAACGAGATATCTGATATAACGTGATACAACGAGATATCTGATATAACGATATAAATTCAATGGGACCCAGATACTCCATGTATGGTTTCACTGTACTACTACTGATGATACTATCTATATGCACACTGATACAAAATAATGATTAAAATACTCGTCGAGTAACTACCACCAGTCAACCACCACAACCACCATCCATACCACTCCCAATACTTCTTCCACTACCACTATGGATACTACTAATCAAAACATAACACCTAACAGAGAATGCCATTAAACAGAATATTTGATGCAAATAATTTTAAATATACAACGAGTAAGATATGACTTTTGTGACTGCTGTAGCAGCTGATTACGATAGAAGGACCGACGGACAACCCCAAAACACAATGCATCCGGCCACTTCCTTGGCGGAGGCATAAAAACTACCACCACCACCACCAAAACCAACCATCCCTACCACTACCACTATGGCCACTACTAATCAAAACATAACACTGAACAAGGGGCACATGATGCATATAAAAAGAAAAACACGATTGAGATATAACTTTTGCGACTGGTGTACAGCAGCTGTTTACTTATAACATAATAAATAAAAAAGCGCCATACCTTTGACACCTGGCTTAAAGCCCAGAGTATTCTGAAGCATGCCTTTTGATCTCTTTGAGTTTGGTGAAGAATGGAGAGGCCATCAGAGCCATGTACAATGATTAAGAACTACCATCACCACCAAAACCCACCATCCCTACCATGCACTACCACTATGGCCACTACTAATGGAAACATAACACCTAACAAGGGGGCACAGAATAATGGGACATAGATGCAAATGGATTCAAAAAGAGATTGAGATGTGACTTTTAAGAAGATTACTGGGAGTGCATCGTACCTTTGACACCTGGCTTAAAGCCCAGAGTATCTTGAAGCATGTCTTCGATGTCTTTGAGGTCAGTGAAGAACGGGGAGGACATCAGAGCGGAGTACATGGCCTGGTTGACGCCTTCCGGCAGGTCTGGTTTCTCGTCCAGGCCATCTTGCTTCCGCTGGGCCCAGTCCCCGGGGGTCTCTGGGCGCCACGCGTTGATGTTGGTCTGGTTCAACTCGGAGGCACCTTCACAAAATCAGATAATAATTATGGAGATATTTAAGATTGAAGTAAAAAGCGATCTCCAACGCTTTTGGATTGTAGTCCAAAGTATCAAACTTTGATACTTTGATGGTTCATAGTATCCTATTTGGATACTTCACACAAATGATTAGGGATAACATTTTGACATCAATGTTCACTTTTTTGGACTAGGTAAACACTGTTCTTTTTCTATAAAATGTTCACACATCACTCAGAAGAATTTTCCTAAAGATATTGGTATATGATTGAAGACTCAAAAATCCCCTTTGGAAATATGTTATAGAGTAAAAGGAATCTATAGTAACATTGTTGACATGTGCGAAAAGTGATGAAAGGTTGGTTAACTCTTTGAGTGCTTCGTTCGACTTTAGTCACAAACAGCGGCCTGCTTTGTTCGACTTTAGTCACAGACAACAATACGCGCAGGTGCGCCTAAAATAATCTTGTGACGGGAGGATCTACTGCACAGCGCACAAAGTGTTAAATGTACATTTGTTGTGATCTGATATGTTCACCAAGTAATTGTGAACACGTTGCAAAGAGATACTCCCTTTCACAGTGCACTGATTTGATATGACTAATCAGTTAGGTCTAATCACTCATACAGACATTACCACACTGCTGTGTGCAGCAGGCTATGCATTGGCAATGCATAAAAGCATCAGAGACTAGCCAACACATGCACCGTCTATGTACTCTGTGCTACAGGGTCCTAAGTACCGGCCGTCTTACCTTTCTGCTGTATGAGGTTCATCTGGTCTTGAGTTCTCCTCTCGTCGACATCCTCCTGGTTCTTCAGGTCCCCTTCGATCCGGCTCACTTCCTGGTCTCGCTTCTTCCTCATCCTGGCCTCGAGTCTGGCCTTGGTCTTGTTGGAGCTTCGCTCCTGCTCCTTCTGGAAGTTGTCATCGAATCGCTTCATGTTCTCCGCATGCTCCTGCATTAGTTTCTGCAAAGTAAATTCAAATATTTTCCATGTATCATTTTGCCCTTTTTTGTGAAGGCTCTGCATGCCCTTTGCCCTTTTGTGTACACTGGTTTCTTTTTAATACTTTTTGATTACAATCATTAAACTTTTGTTTTTTGGTCACAGACATGTTTTGACAGCCATTGATAATCTATTCTGATCCAAAATTTTAATTGAAACAATGACATGAATGTCTAATAATTCTTCTGAGAATACTTTAAAGGGATCTAGTAACTTTGCTAAACGCGATTAATGGTTGATACAATGTATATTGTTGTTATAGTATATGTCCACTGGGTGATGTGTGAACATTTCAAGTTAAATGGACTTTATATGGCTGAGTAATGAGCAAAAATGCAAAGCGACATTCACTAACTCATTGCACTCACTTTGTACACGGTTCTGACGATCCGTTGGATAATTTGACAACTGAACACTTCAATCGTAAATATCTTTTTAACGAAAGGGAAATTTGAAAAACCGAAACCTGTCCTATGCTTTTTTTGTTAATAAGAATACAACAAGGTATGAGGGAACCGCTAGAATTTCAATTGGATTTTGAGGATTTGGACAATGTTACTAAGTCCCTTTAAGGAACGTTGAAGTCATTAGTTGTGACTGACCTCTTTGGCTGCCTGGTTTCCCTCGCTGCCCTGCAGCTCACTCTGCAGCCTGCGCTCCGCATCCATCTTCTGCTGCTCCATCGTGCGCTCCTTCTCCTGCTGTCTCCTCTTCTCCCTCTCCTCTTCCTTCCTCTTCTCGTTCTCCAGCTCTGCCTCCAGTGCACTATCAACAATTAAACAAATCAATGCATTAAGTTGCGCTGAATGAACATTGTATAATAAAAACTATAGCCTCCTTCTGCTGCTTCATGATGCGCTCTCTCTCTTGCTGTCTCCTCTTCTTTCTCTCCTCCTCCTTCCTCTGCTCGTTCTCCAGCTCTGCCTCCAGCGCACTATTAGGAGAAGACGAAGTGAAATTAATCAATCAATTCATTACGTACATAATAATAATAATAATAATATGAACATTTATTATATATACTCTACATATGTAGGAAAACAATATTATTTAAGGCGATCCATTAACCTATTTGTCAAATTCAACCAAAACAAGATAACAATGAAACTTACGCGACTTCTTGCTCCACCTTGGCCTTGCGTGCGTCCTCCCTCCTCTTCTTGTCCGCCTTGAGCTTGCCCAGCTCTGACTGCATCTCGGCAACCTTGGTCTCCCTGAACCTCTGGGCATCACCCGCAGCACGCTCTGCTAGCTCTGTGTACTGCTGCACCAGCGCCTGAATGATAAATGATTATAAATACATGAATGAATAAACAAATAAATATGATATACATTAAAATAAATAAACAATTATTATAAATTGGTACACATAAAGTAATTTATTTAGTCTCTGATTTATATTTGTTTAATGGCATGATTTTGTCACTAATTTTGTTTCATAATCGACAATAAGCTCTATACCAACTTGAATTATACAAAAAAATGTCTTGATACCTATTCAGATATTAAAGGAATGATTTTAAATAACTTTAAAACAGTTCATACCTCTTCAGGAGACAGGTCTCTCATGGCTTCAGCCAGCTCCTGCAGCTGCTTCTCCCTGAGGGCCAGTCTGTCCTGGGCCTGCTTCACCTCCAGGGCGGGCAGACAGTCCTTCATGGCCTGCTCTATCTTCTGACCGGCCCCACGGTCAAACTCTTGAAGTTGTTTCTGTACAAAAAAATAACAAAACAAAATTATTATGAAATACAACTTCAGCCAAACATGTCTGTCCTGGGCTTGCTTCACCTCCAGGGCGGGCAGGCAGTCCTTCATGGCTTGCTCTATCTTCTGACCGGCCCCACGGTCAAACTCCTGGAGTTGTTTCTGTACGAAAAATAACAAAACAAAATTATTATCAAAAACAACTTTAGCCAAACATGTCTGTCCTGGGCTTGCTTCACCTCCAGGGCGGGCAGGCAGTCCTTCATGGCTTGCTCTATCTTCTGACCGGCCCCACGGTCAAACTCCTGGAGTTGTTTCTGTACGAAAAATAACAAAACAAAATTATTATCAAATACAACTTTAGCCAAACATGTCTGTCCTAAGCTTGCTTCACCTCCAGGGTGGGCAGGCAGTCCTTCATGGCTTGCTCTATCTTCTGACCGGCGCCACGGTCAAACTCTTGGAGTTGTTTCTGTACGAAAAATAACAAAACAAAATTATTATCAAATACAACTTTAGCCAAACATGTCTGTCCTAAGCTTGCTTCACCTCCAGGGCGGGCAGACAGTCCTTCATGGCCTGCTCTATCTTCTGACCGGCGCCACGGTCAAACTCTTGGAGTTGTTTCTGTACGAAAAATAACAAAAAAAAATTATTATCAAATAAATATTTTTCCACATATTTCAATTTAGATCTACTACATGTCTGTCTTGGGTTAACACCCTAACCAGGCCGGGGGGGGGGGGGGGGGGGGGGGGGGGGGGGTGGAATCCACCCCCCCCCTCGACTTTTCGCGCGATAATTCCGCAACGCGCGCCGGTATTGCCGCGCGACTTCATGAGTTTTTTCATTGAAGTCTTGCGCAACTTTTGCGACGACCAGATTTGCGACGACCAGGTACACCGTTCTAAAGTCACGTGACGTTTTATAAGTGTGCGTCGGCCCGAAAATCGCTAAATTTTGTGATTTGTGTACAAATCCTATGGAAATTACATTTTTCCTAGAATTGACAAAACCTTCATTATTTTTCATTCTAATCACTGCAATCATTTAATTTTGGGCTGAAAATGGTTGGATAATGATCAATAATTTATTCCATTGAAAAAAACAATAAAAAACAAAAGTAAAAAAACAAAGAAATACATAAGAAATTCCAAAAACAAAGAAATACATAAGGAAAATTTTGGTGGTCGCAATTTTTAATGTTCAAAACCTGTTAATTAAGTCATAAAGAATATTTATGCACAAAATTAGCATATTCTGATCAATATTTAGTGATTTACAGACAAAAAGGGGATTTATGCATAAATTTGCATAATTAATTAAAAATTGATTATTTTCAAAAAAATAACAACGCAATCTTGTAGATTATGTTGCAAGCTATCTGCGTGCCAAATTTTGCGGCGGCCGCGCGTTCGACGGCCGAGATCTGAGGGGGGGGTGGAATCCACCCCCCCCCCCGGCTAGAGCATAGCCAAAATAACCCGGCCTGGTTAGGGTTAAACACTTGGACTTGTTTCTGTCCAAAGAACTACAAATCATTTTAGCCTGGTTTGCCTAAGTTGTGGTTGTATTTTGCTTCATTCACTTCATTTGAAAAGTTCCTCCATGTAGAATTATGTGATTTTTTTTTAATATGTCTTTCATTTAGTATCTTTCTGTTTATGGTATATTTTGCTTCTCTCACGTTATGCTGCCTTTGCAGGGCTTCTTTCCTCTCTTGCAGGTCTTCTGGCGACATGGAGCCAGAGTTGGCGACGAGTTCCAATATCTCTCGCTGCTGAGCCTCAACCAAGTCATCCCTGGCCTTCTGGAGTTGATCCGATGCCTTGGCTCTGATCCGCGCCATCTCTACCTCCTTCTCCTGTTCCATTTGCTCCTCCTAAACAGGACAAAAAACAAATAACAAATATTATATCATATTTGAGGGTTAGTTGTGAAGTCTAGTGACATAGACATAGAGATAGAGTTGGCTACAAAAATATGTTGTGCTTCGACCAAGTCAATCCTGGCCTTCTGCAGTTGATCCGATGCCTTGGCTCTGATCCGCGCCATCTCCACCTCCTTCTCCTGGTCCATTTGCTCCTCCTAAACAGAACAAAAACAAAAAATCATAATATTTAAGGATTAGTTGTGACTTCTAGTGACATAGAGACGCAGTTGGCTACAAAATCCAGGTGCTTTGACCAGATAATTTCTGGCTTTCTGAAGCTGATCCGATGCCTTGGCTCTGATCCGCGCCATCTCCACCTCCTTCTCCTGTTCCATTTGCTCCTCCTAAACAGAACAAAAACAAATATCATAATATTTAAGGATTAGTTGTGACTTCTAGTGACATAGAGACGCAGTTGGCTACAAAATCCAGGTGCTTTGACCAGATAATTTCTGGCTTTCTGAAGCTGATCCGATGCCTTGGCTCTGATCCGCGCCATCTCCACCTCCTTCTCCTGGTCCATTTGCTCCTCCTTAACAGGACAAAAAAATAAAAAATAAGATTTAATTTTTAAAGCAACTTTTAAAATCTGTTGAAATTGATACATATTTCTTTCAGCTGTGCCTTCATCTTCAATCTGCCTTTTGGAACAGTTCCGATGCCTTGGTTCTGATTCTAGCCATCTCCATCTATTTTTCTTGCTCCATTTGCTTCCCCTAAAGGGTACAAAACAAATATCATATCATATTTGAGGGTTAGTTGCGAGGTCTAGTGACATAGCGCCAGAGTTAGCTAGTCCAGTTCCAAGATCTTCCTCTGCTGTACCTCCAGCAGGTAATCCCTGGCCTTCTGGAGCTGTCCTGATGCTTTGGCTCTGATCCGGCCATCTCCACCTCCTTCTCCTAGCTGTTCCATTTGCTTCACATAGATTACAAACCAACAGATGATATTTTCAAATTCATGAATAAATTAATCTACAATGAAGGAGGAGTCTGCTTCTTCTGGGCGCTTCTGTCAATAAAGGAAAGAATAACCTAGCATTCAGAATATTGTTATCATTTATATAAAGTAACTAATCTGAGATCAGAAACACCAGTGATTGAGTTACAGTGTTTGTATTTGTATGGGTGTGTTTGTTTTATTTTGAGGAATAAAACATTCCTGGGGAAAAGTGTGTTGGTATAATGGGTATGGCTTTGAGATACTGACCTGGTGAACCTGTTCCTTAATGTGCCTCTGCCTCAGCACCCTGTAGATGACATTCTCTGCCTTGGACGTCTTGTCTGCATTGAGAGAGTCCACCAGAGCTCCGCGTTCTACATCTTTGTACTGTAAAAAGAAAAGACAACATAATAATCATAGATAATAATAGGTTAAGTTCTTCTCATCTCTAAGCACATCAACAAAATATCATTGAAACCTTTGCACACAGTCTCAACATCCTGATATTCTTCGCCTTTGATGTCTTGTTTGAATAACGGGATTCCAGTAGAGCCCTGTATTCTATATCTTTGTAGAAGAAAGACACAATAGCTCATTATTGGCAATTTTTAGATCCTTGAAACATGTGCAACTGTCCCAACTCCCTGTAGATGATACTCTTTGTATTCAATGAATCCAGCAGGTTGGCTTCATGAAACGACTTGAGCCTGTCAATACAAATTCAGTACTCAACGTGCACGCTCTCCACTCCCTGGGGAGCATATAGGCATTGGAAAATAGAGCTTGTTACCCGTTGGTCTAACAACTAATCTCTCTCGGCTCTCTGCTTAACATAAATTCCTGTTTAGGGTGTTTGAGCCAGTCATGTTTGTGCTGCTTCTTCTTGGCGATGCGGTCTGCTCTGGCCTACTATGAGCCACAGCACACTTATTGACTTGGCACTGAATAATTATGCACTCTCTAAACTCCCTGGGGAGCATATTAGCATTGACAAGTAGAGCTTGTTACCTGTTGGTCAACTAATTGATCTCTCTCGGCTCGCTGCTTAAGAAGCTCCTGTTTCATTTCGGCCTCATGCAGCTGCTTGAGCCTGTCCTGTTTGTGTTGCTTCCTCTGGGCGATGCGGTCCGCTATGGCCTGCTGCTGTCTGCTCTTCTCATCATCCATGCTGTGCGACAGACTCTCCATCTATTGATAATAATAATTATGATAATAATAATAATAATAATGATAATGATGAGAATGATAATGATAATGATAATGATCATTAGGCTGCTTTCTCTTGTCGATGCGGTCTGCTATGGCCTGCTGCTGTCTGCTTCTCTCATCATCCATGCTCTGCGACAGACTCCGTCTATTGATAATAATACAAATAACAATAACAATATTACTAATAACAATATTACTAATAATAATCATAATGATGATAGTACTAATAATAATGATAATGATCATTATGCTGCTTTCTCTTGTCGATGCAGTCTGCTATGGCCTGCTGCTGTCTGCTCTTTTCATCATCCATACTCTGCGACAGACTCTCCATCTAATGAGAAAGATAAACACAATGATGCACTGACTTGCTTTGCATGGCAAATGGCACAGATTTTGCATTCAGTAGTACACATAACAGTTTTACTGCTCTAGAACATCAAAAGAAGGGTTGCAATCTGACTTAATTTACATTTATAAGTGCTTGTCCTTCAGTAGAATCATCCATACTTTTTGCTCCGAACTAAGGTACTCAGAAAGATTTGAGCATAATCGATGCATCGAGCGAGCTTTCTGATGTTGCTTCCCCTTATTCCCATATTCTTCTATTACAACAAATCCTTTTCACAAATTTGGTCACGTCTTATTAAAGGACAAACAAGTGCTAATCTATCCGGCATTTGAAAAAGTGAACAAAGATCCCTGTAACCTACAGTGCAGTCTCCTACAATTTTCTTCTTTTGATTATGTTAAGCTTCTGACCTGTGCCCCCAAAAAAGAAGACATAATGAGCCAACAACATCTCCTAGCGCTTTACCTCCTTCTGATGTTGCTCCATGAGTTGCTTGGACTTGTCCTCCGACAGCTGCTTCCCCTTGAGCAGCATATCCTTGTCAAAGGCTTGCTGCTTCCTAGTCAGCACCTCGTCCTTCTGCTCGTCCAGTTGCCTAGCAACCGCACCCTCCATCTTGCCCTTCTCCTCCTCCAGGCCTTTCAGGGTCTTCTTCAGCTCTGTCTGCTGGCTGATCTCCAGGGCTTCCTGACGATGCTGCTGGTTCTCCTGTTCAGGTCACGACATGGTAATGAACAAACATTAGTGGCATATGATATAGGGAAGAGATGGCAAACTGCTTGTCCAGTTGCTTAGCAACCCCACCCTCCATCTCGCCCTTCTCCTCCTCCAGGACCTTCAGGGTCTTCTTCAGCTCCGTCTGCTGGCTGATCTTCAGGGCCTCCTGACGATGCTGCTGGTTCTCCTGTGCAGGTCACGACATGGAAATTAACACACCTTAGTGGCACATAATTATATAGGGAAAGGGACAGCAAACTGCTTGTCCAGTTGCTTAGCAACCACACCCTCCATCTTGCCCTTCTCCTCCTCCAGGACCTTCAGGGTCTTCTTCAGCTCCGTCTGCTTGCTGATCTTCAGGGCCTCCTGACGATGCTGCTGGTTCTCCTGTTCAGGTAATGACAAGGAAATTAATTAGTGGCACATAATTATAGAAAAAGAACGGCAAACACAAGAGTGGTGTGATATTCAATACTGGTCATGGTGCATTCAAATGAAAGAAGCAGGGATGGACTTCACATTTGTGGAACCGATTCTCCAGTTTTTCTCTCCATTTCTTCAAATTCATAATCAAATAGTAAAAGGGGACCGCCACCAGGCAAAGAACAACACATAATTATATATTTTGGTACCGTTGTGTGATATTAAATACATGAAGATGCCCTGCACCTTAAAAAAGGATTATGTAATTCATAAAGAATACAATTAATTACCAACACTTACGGAACCAACATGGCCTCATGGTACCATACGCGCCAAACTCCTGTGAGTGAGCCAATTCTATTCATGCGTACGTAAGGAGACAATAGCATCACGGACGATGCGTTCGTCCTAGACAAAAGGTCTTCGAACGCAGACCCCTGAACACATGTTGTAGTATGGTGATGCCTTTTTACAATTATATACATTTTCTGGAAACATATTTTTCTTAAATCTTTGGTGGAATGGACTACAAAAAATGAAACCTATTATCTATAACAATATTATGTTGGGGTGGTGGTACCCTTTAAATATAATTATTGAAAAAAGGAATACAAATTTTAATAGTTGTTATAGTAAGACTATTTTGTATCTTTCCGTTTCTCTCCATTTCTTAAGTGACTAATTTACACATTTATATCAATTTGTTGTCATATTTCAAATTAATAAAAGACAAATATTAAAATGACAACTTACAAGAAGCATGTCTTTCTTGACGTCTGCCTCGTCATTGTGAGCTCGGCTGTGCACCTCATCCAGGGCATCCTGTCCCTCAGAATTACCTCGCAGAACCTGGGAGCAAACAATAACAACAATAATAATTACAAAAACAATATTTTGATTTTACGTTCATGGTAGTGCCTCAAATGATTAATAATCATGCCTAAAACTTCATCAGATACATACATGTACATACAGTCACACACATCTTGGTTAGAGAGCAGCAATAGTTTATTAACTGTCTTGCTGAAAGAAAAACGCAATGGGTATAATACCCTGGCTGGTTTGATATCTCAATCTCACTGGTTGGAAAGTGCTCGCTCTACAAATTTCCTATGCATTCTCAATAGTCTGCAGCCAGCCCAAGTATATTTTAAGTACCGTATCTGCCGGTGTATAAACCGCACCTGTGTATTAACTGCACCCCCATAAACAAATAAATTTAAAAAAAGTGTGGTTAATACGGTATTAACCCCACCCGTGTATTAACCGCACCTTTTTTTTTTAATTTTTTTTTTTTAAAGGTGCGGTTAATACACCAGCAAATACGGTATATAATAGCTAAGTCCTGAACATGAGAACAAAATCAAATCTTTTCTATTTGAAATCTGATATCGCATATAAAATATAAAGAGTTCATATGCAAAAAATGATAATGCAATTTCAGAAATTTTTTCAGATGAAGATTCAATTAATGGCAGATAAATCCTTCATGTACTAACCTGCTGCTTGCTGAGATGCTCCAGTTCCTTAGCAACCGCCGCCTCCTTCATCACATCTTCCTTGAGGCGCTTCCGGGCGGCCATCTTGGCCATCAGGTGGTCTCTCTGCGTCTGCTTGGAATCCTCCATCTGCTCCTTGGCGCTCTTGACGATGTCTCTGTACTGCTCTAGGAGTTGATCTTTCTCTTCCTCGGTCAGATTGTCCTCTTCGGTCAAAATTTGCTGTAGAATAAGAACAAGAAGAGGCCATTCAAAGTAATGAACCTTTCCATCACACTCGTACTAGAAAAACTGCAACAGTTCTTTAACACGCTTCGCAATGTTCCTGTACTGCTCTAGAAATTTGCTATGGAATAAGGAAGAGTATTGCAAATGTACCTTTCCTGAACACTTTTTTTAGAAACATTACACATCTGCATGCTTACCAGGATAGCTTCCTTGACCTGCTTGATCTGTTCATTCTTAGCAAATTCTCCCCGAACCTCCATGGTACCACCCCCCCCCCCCCCCCCCCTCCTCCCACCCTGACATAGAAAGACCTCGAATAGCTTGGCCCTTTTAGAGTAAGTGATTAATTATTGTACAGATTTTGCGCAATGACTAGCGGTGACGTCAAAATTCTGTACTAACCTGGATAGCTCCAAAGACCCTCACTCCCTGGCCCTGGAAAACCCTCAACTAGCCCAGCCTATCTAGGGTTAAGTGATTAATAAGTACTGTAAATAATTGATGCAGGAGTTGGATGCACACTTACCTGGATAGCTTCCTCGACCTGCTTGATCTGTTCATCCTTAGCAAGCTCTCCCAGAACCTCCATGGCAGCACTCAGGCCTCGGGTGCCATCCGCCTCGTGCTGTGCCGCATCAGCTGTAGTAGACATTATGGTTATATTTGAAATGGTAATGATCATTATTGTCAAAATGATAATGTTAGTATCGATAATAATAATAATAACAATAATAATAATTATTATTATAATAATAGTGCATGATAGTAATAATAACAATAATAACAATCATAATAATGAAAATCGTAATTAATAATAGTAATCATAATAATGATGATAATAATAACAATAATAATATTAATATAAAATATTTATTTGACCTTAGGTAAAAACATAATTAAGCTTGAGAGAAAAAGCCACACAATTTCAATCTGCTCACAATTTTGGCCTTTGTCAATCAATTCAACACCACACTTAAGGTCAGATGCCAAACATAACAATTGTCCATATATTTCAAAACTGTTCTTACATGTAGTTTTTCACTATTTGTCTATTACAAACTACTTGAAACTTCTTACAAGTCGCTGGATTTTCTTCTTGTTTGGAGTAGATACTGTACATAACATTTCATAGCTGCCATATTTATTTTTATTTGATTTTAAGAACAATCTGGCGGCACTCTCTTGTAATGTAAATTTGCCTGCTACATGTACACATATCACATTATGCCAGTCAATGCAACACCACAATTTCACTTTGGACGTCCTTATTATGTTGTTGCATATGATTCATATTTGCACTATGTTTGGACTTTCACACTTTTACAAGCTGAAACTTTTGGGAAAAAGCAAAAATAAATTTGCAGCTCAAATTTATCACACCAGATAGCTACCATTTTTCACCAAAATAAAACATGACTTTTACTAGTACTTTTCTTTTACTAGAATTAGCTAACTATACCTTGTATACACCAGATAGCTACAATTTTCACCAAAATAAAACATGACTTTTACTAGTACTTTTCTTTTTACTAGAATTAGCTAACTACACCTTGTATGTACCAATAAATGCAACACCATATTCTAATATTAGATACCAGAAATAGGGACATACCATGGGGGCACGCAAAATAATTTGTTTGGGGGGGAGCAGTAGACAGACTTAAATGAATTGTTTAATGTTTAAAGCATTTTCCCTTAGGTTTTTAATTGTTCAATTAATTGGGGAGGGGGCACATTCCATGTCCTACGTAGCTATTAAAGCCACTGACCATAAACATTACATCAATGTAATCATTACACGAATGAATGAATGAATGAACATCATGTTTTGCCACAAGAAAATCACCTTTCTTTGGACTTGCATTCTAAGATTTACAAGGGCAAGGGTTGGGGTATATGGTTAGGATAAGGGTCAATACTAAGGACCATGACACCTTTATATATGAGACCTATATATTTTGTAATAGTGGGTATTGTTATTTGAAGTTAATTCGTGATATAATATGACATAATTTCCTTTTATTTTCCCTTTCATACAGTGCACAGTGAATTGTGCGATATACGCGTTTTATAAAATGATACTTCTATATTAAAAGAACGATTATATACATCCTGCTGAAAATTGCTGATTTTCGTGTTTTTTTATGCTCAAATATACACATCACAGCTTCATCTTTTCTTAATATAAATGGGTTAGTATATCCCTGCTTTTGTTAGTACAAACTAGCACCATAACTTGTTCAGTTATCATCTTACCCTTGGGCAAGTCATTTTCTTGCTGGCTTTGACCTGGATCCGGAGCTACAGTACGTGCAATTCGCATTCGGGATTCAAACATCAATCGTTTCAATCAATATGCTACCACCCTTCCAATATTATACAAATAACAGTCCATTTTCATATAGCGCTTTATTATATTAGAGTGAAGTCTCAAAGCGCTGAGAGCATTTATTACCTTGGCTGTAGCCAAGCAGCCTTATTCAAGTCTTCACATTTCAAGGAATAAATCCTAGTCAAGTACATGTACTTATTGACTTCGCTTGGGTTGAGCGCATCAAATATGGAGAAAGTGTCTTGCTGAAGGACACACAAGCTGGGAATGGAACCCACGACCTTGGTATTTAAAGACGAAGGCCTGAACCAATATACCAAGACACTTCTACAGTATAATAATATAACGAAATCTATACTTTAATGATTAGAAAACATCTGAATAAAACAATCATTTTATCTTGTCAAAAATAGTCTTCTTATATATCCATTAAACATAAGTTGTTAAAATCTATTTACCAGTACCTCACTTTGTAAAATGACATTTATTTGTCTTCCGATTTATTACTCAGTCACAATATAACCAAACATGAACAGAATGGGTCAGTTTACTGACATACCAAATTCAAACATACAGTCATGTACATCTATCCTCGGCAAATCTGTCTATTGAATTGATTGAAGTGCTGTATGTTTACCTGCAAGGTAGTTGAGTGCGATGGTGCTCTCTGGGTCCAGTCCTGCTGGCAGGATGTCCTTAGCAGTTCGTGTGGCCCTCCTCTTGTTCATCCTCGACTTCATCCGGTCCTTCATGTTACCCTTGGTCGTTGATGTAGTGGCCGATTTCTGTGGGTTTCAGTTATGTTTAGACAAATAATGAAATTTGGTAATGGGAGTCAAACAAGCAAATTAAGTCAAATAATAAAGGATCCAAGGCTGATGGAAGTATGTCCTTGGCAGATTTCTGTGGGTTTCAGTTACGTTTAGAAAAAATAATGAAATTTGGTAATGGAGTCAAACAAGCAAAGTACCGTATTTGCTGGTGTATTAACCGCACCTTTTTTCAAAAAAAAAGAAGAAAAAAAAGGGGGTGCGGTTAATACACGACCGTATTAACCGCACTTTCTTTTTTTTTTTTTTTTTAGGGGTGCGGTTAATACACCGGAGCGGTTAATACACCGACAAATACCATAAGTCAAATAATAAAGGATCCAAGGCTGATGGAAGTATGTCCTTGACAGATTTCTGTGGGTTTCAGTTACGTTTAGAAAAAATAATAAAATTTGGTAATGGAGTCAAACAAGCAAAGTCAGTCAAATAATAAAGGATCCAAGGCTGATGAAAGTATGTCCTTGGCAGATCGTGCAGACCTCCTCTTGTTCATCCTCGACTTCATCCTGTCCTTCATGTTGTTCTTGGTCGTTGATGTAGTGGCCGATTTCTGTAGGTTTCAGTTATGTTTTGCAAGAACAAAATGCAGTAATGAAATTGAACAGTTAACATAAGTCAACAAAATGAGGGATCCAAGCTCTCCGCTAGTTCATCCTTTTCATATCACAATTTAACTTTGAATAACAATTCCCACTATTACAAATATGCATAGGCCTTAATCTTGTCTTTGATGTTGTTGTTGGTCTTTGTTGTAGTGGCCGATTTCTGTGGGTTTCAGTTATATTTTGCAAGAACAACATGCAGTAATGAAATTGAATAGTTAATACAAGTCAACATAATAAGGAATCGGAGACTGATGGCAGGGTGTCTTTTGCTGATCATGCAGCTCTCCGCTAGTTCATCCATTTTCATATCACAATTTAACTTTAAATTATCAATTCCCACTATTACAAATATGCATGTAGGTCTTTATCTTGTCTTTGATGTTGCTTTTGGTCGTGTGGAAGCAACCGTTTTCTGTGGGTTTCAGTTATGTTTTGCAAGAACAAAATGCAGTAATGAAATTGAAAAGTTAATATAAGTCAACAAAATAAGGGATCCAAGAATTATTATGGGATGTCTTTGGCTGATCGCTCAGGTCTCCTCTTGTTAAGTGTTTTTTTTATTTCATCTTTTCTTTGATGTTGCTGTTGGTCTTTGCGGTAGCGGCTGTTTGCTGTGGGTTTCAATAATTATGTTTCGAAAAAAATGAACTCCAGTATTGAAATCTAGCAAGCAAAATAAGTATAATACGAGTGAATATGACAGGATGTCCTTGGCTAATCAAGAAGCACTTCCTTTGTTCATACTCGACTTCATCTTGTCTTTGATGTTGGCATAGGTGTATGTGGTAGTGGCCGTTTCCTGTGGGTTTCAATTATGTATAGACAAAAAAATGAAATTCGTTGAAATTCGTCAAACAGGCAAAATAGGTTAAATACATAATCAGATCCAAGGCTGATGACATGATTTCTTTGGCAGATCGTGCAGCAATGATTTTGTTCATTCCTGATTTCATCTTGTCTTTGATGTTGCCGTTGGTCTATGTGCAGGTAGCGGCTGTTTGCTATGGGTTTCAATTATGTTTCAAAAATAATAATACAAATGCAGGAATGCAGTCAAACAAACAAAATAGGAATTCAATCTTTCGATATAAGCTGCTAATTTGGCACAAGGAGGGCAAATATAATTATAGGCTTTTTTTGGAACCGAAAAAACTTGACTCCCGTCTCTGAACACATTTCAAGGGAACCAGGAAAACTAAGTGAACCAGGGAAACTGAGAAACTTGGTTCCCGTAGTGAGGGGTTAAATATATTTTGTTTTGTATTGAGTCTTACCGAGGCGAGATCATCGAGGATGACAGCCATCTTGGGTCTGTTGGTCAGGTTGAACTGCCTCATCCTGGCTTCCATATCATCATCAAAGCCATTGTTCCTCTTCTCCTCCGCCTGTATTACAAATATATAGTCGCATCAGATTCTAGAGATATAATTACTAGTACTAAGAGTATTATTGAAATTTATACTCAAACTACATCACACTTTTTAACACACTGTCTACTATCATTTATCACATAATGAAAGGCATCCATCTTGGATCTGTTGGTCAGGTTAAACAGCTTCAGCCTGGCTTCCAGATCATCATTAGAAAATATTATTCATCTTCTTCTCCTCAGCCTGTATTACAAATATATTAATCACATCAGATTATAGAAATATAATTACTAGTACTAACAGTATTATTGAAATTTACTCATACTACTACTATCAGATTTTTAACGCACTACTATCATTTATCACATAACGAAAGGCATCCATCTTGAATCGGTTGGTCAGGTTAAACAGCTTCAGCCTGACTTCCATATCATCATTAGACAATATAATTATTCATCTTCTCCCCTGCCTGTATTACAAATATATAATCACATCAGAATAGAAATATTATCAAATTATTGTTGAAATGTACTCATAATATTATCACATTTTAATCACACCCATCATAAGATCATCAACATTATTAATATTAATGGCAGCCATCTTGGATATGATGGTCAGTTTGAGCAGCTGCATTCTGGGTCAAAGTGGGGTATTTTGTGTTATTCTGGGTCAAGGTGAATTTTTCTGAGTTGTTCTTAATAAATGTATACCAAAGTGAGTTATTCTGAGTCAATGTGGATTAGTCTAAGTTATTTAAGTTATTTAAAGGGGACCACCGGGCAAATAACAACACATTACTACATGTTTTGGTACTGTTTTGTGATATCAAATAGATACCTAACATTTTGCAAAGGGTTGAGTACTTCATAAACAAAGCAATTAATTTCCACCACTTACGGAACCACTACTATTTCCTGGTTCCTGGTTTGCGAGTGCGCCAATTCTACTCACGGGTACGTTTGTAGGCAATATAATTCCGAGCGATTCGCTTGCTGCACCCGCGGTAGTCTACACAATTCAGACCGCATAAACGCATGCTTTAGAATGGTGATGCGGTTTCCAATTTTGTTTTTCTTTTTTCTGCAAACATATTTTTGTGAACTTGTTGATGGAATGGAATACTAAAGATGTTACCTTTCTGTTATACAAGTATTAGTTTTGGGTGGTGGTACCCTTTAAGGTCAAAGTGAATTAGTTGGAGTCAAAGTTAGTTATACTGAGATTGTCTGAGTTGTTCTGAGTTTAAGTGAGTTGCTCTAGGTAAAAGTGAGTTATACTTATTCATTATGAGATATTCTACATGTCCAGAGTCACACAGAATTATTCTGAATTATTCTGAATTATTCTTTCATAACTCACATCAATATCATCTTCTAGGGAGGATTACTGTAGCTGTGCAAGGAGTTTGTTCTGTTGCAGCAGTTATTCTTAGTCTAATAGTTTTCCGAGTCAAAATGAGTTATTACCTCCGCCAACGCCAACGAAACTGAGGGAGGTTATGTTTTCGGTCCCGTTTGTTTGCTTGTTTTTTGTTTGTTCCTGTGTTCCCGTGTTCGTCACCAGTCTCCTGCCCACAATTTCACAGATATCTCAACCAATTTTTCGTAGAAGCTTTGTGTTCATCTAGAATAGATCCCATTAAATTTATACAATCAATACTCATACTGAATATTGCTAGATAACTGTGAAAAGCAACACGCGATCGCACAAAATTAACCTAACCAGGCGCCGTGCGAAGCAATAGTCAGCATGCAGGGAGATTGAAGTTAGCCAATCAAAATTTGAGTGTTGGCGGAGGTATGCACTCTCTGAGTGCACTGTTAGTTCTGAGTTATTCTTGCATGACTCACATCAAGGTCGTCCTCGAGGTAGAATTGCTGTAGCTCTGCGAGGAGTTTGTTCTGTTGGAGCATGAGCAGTCGCTGCAGCTTGGCTTGTTGGTCTTCATCCTCCTCTGTCATTTCTGGAACGAGGTCCTCACTCACTCCTTCCTGGCGCGCCTCACTCAGATGTTTGCTAAAATCAAATAACAGTCAGATTAAAATTGTAATAACAATTAGAATTATTCTTCTAGTCTTCATCCTCCTCAGTCATCTCAGGAACAAGGTCCGCACACTTACTCCTTCCTGGCGCGCCTCACTCAGATGTCTGCTTAAACAAAAATATATTATTTGGCTACAATGAGAACAGAATATGACAATTTTTTTACGCAGTAAAATTCTATCAAACTTATTTGAAACTGTCTAGAAATATACAATATAAATGAAAATGAGCAAAGAAAATAGGGTTTCCCCAAGATTTGAACCGGTGCTCTAGTAACTGAGCTAGAAACCCCTTGTGCTGGTTATTTCAACATCTTGCACTTGTTGCAGCAATGTATATTCACTAAGGTTTTCAGTCAGGCTAGAGTCAGTTTGGTTCAGTCGGAGCCGATCCAACATGTTGAATCGGCGTTGAATCGGCCTCGAATGACCTCCGACTGGCACTTGACTGGAAAAACCGGAGTCCTGAGGCAGCGCACACTGAGTTGATAGGGCTGAAAAACCAGTCGGATCGGGTCACGTCGGCTCTGTCTGCGCCAGACATAATGTATGTGACCTTACACCACAAAACGACCAATAAGTCGGGGAAAATTATTATGCTGATTTTCACATGACATAACAGTAGAATACATTACCTTTAAAATGGTATATAACTAGTCATATTCAGACAAGGCAAACCCTCTGAAAATTAGCGCCAAAGATTTGGAAAATAGCTGAAGCAGTTTTAAAACAAAGGAGAAACTTCAAAGATTGGCGTCCATTCAAGCGCTGTATATCTGATAATTTGTATTCGATGAAAAAACAAATTTTAACATGATTTCTGATGATCAAAATTTCGCAGAAGGCAGATTAAGATACCTTCATTCAAGAAATACAAAAATCCTGAATTTCATATTTTAAACAAAATTTGACTATTTCAGCTAATTACAGAGAAACTCAACGACATAACGGTCGTTTTGTGGTGTGAGGTCACATTATGTTCCCCTGTTTACATAACAAAGATACACTTACTTGTGAAGTTCTTTCTTCTTGCGAGCTCTCTTCTCTGCGAGTTTCTTGCGATGGCTCTCCAGCTGCTGCTGTTTCTCTTCTTCAATCTTGGCCGATACTCGAGCAGACTGCAAGTAAAAAAGTTAAAGAGATTCTTAGTCATTGGTTTATTCCTTTCTCAGAAATTGTGTGTGTCTGAGTGCTTTTTGTTTGTTACAGTTTCTACATGTAGTAAATGGATCTTTAATTTGGTTAATCCCCCAGCCCCGCCCCCAAAAATTGCGCCATTCTTGTCATGTTAGACAACTTCATAAAGAAAATCAAATAAATTTGAAAAACAAAAAAAGGTATATTACATTTTAGAATAATTTTAGAAGTAACCCCTGAATTGAAATCAAAATCACGTTTTAATCCTAGGTATTGTCCGTTGAATACATTAGTCCACTGTTTAGAGGGTTACTTAGCACTGTGTGCACCTACAAGGTTGCCTAGCTGGAGTGAACAATGTGCATTTTGTGCGCTGGATTGAGTGCAGTATGTATCCGCTGACTGGGGTAATAATAGTGATGCGCCGTGAGTGTCGAAGGAAGGAACGTGCGATATATAAGCAAGGAGTTATAAGTAGCCATTATGGGTACCTGGTCTGGTGAAAATTAGCTTGGTGCACCTATACTATGCTCCCCAGGGAGTTGAGAATGTGTACAAGATAATTGTACGGGTCTGAACTGTACCATATGACTAGGGGTAATAATAAGCGCTTAGAAGCTGTTCTGCATTAGGTGCTATATATTATATGCGCACTGAGACTTAATAGTAAGATTGCGCTGTATATGAAGGGATTATTATTATTATTATTATTATTATCATTATTATTGTTATTATTATTATTATTACATTACTATTATTATTATTATCATATCGACGATGAACAAAACCTACCTGTGAGACGAATGCTATGAACGGATTATTGTCATTATTATTATTATTATTATCATTATCATTATCATTATTATTATTGTTATTATTACTATTATTATTATTATCATATCGACGATGAACAAAACGTACCTGTGCAACGAATGCTTCAAGCAGCTTCTCCTTGTCCTCATCATTCTGAGCCTCCTTGAGCTTGTTCCTCAACTCTTCCTTCATCCCCTTCACCTTCTCTTCCTTCTCCTCTTCATGGCTCTGCACAAACAAAAGACAAACATAAGAAATAT
Organism: Echinarachnius parma; assembly: GCA_037951105.1. Taxonomy (NCBI): domain Eukaryota; kingdom Metazoa; phylum Echinodermata; class Echinoidea; order Clypeasteroida; family Echinarachniidae; genus Echinarachnius; species Echinarachnius parma. The sequence continues at coordinate 33,350 of JBAMJV010006589.1, forward strand.
GAAGCAAACACATTTGCTAAGGTCACAGATGCTCAAATAAGAATTGAGTAGATCGCTATAATTTAGGCAAATCTTTAAATTGGCAACACATTGGGATATTTTTAAAAAAAAGATTTCGGCATTCAAATTGGCAACTTTGCGGCAAGGTCACTTCATATTTGTCTTAAATTAAAATTACTAAATATTTTTCACATATGTTTATGTCATTAAAAGGTAGTAAAAATCTAGGAGTTGCCAATCTGTAGAGGAAAATAATGATCAATGTTGCCTTAAAATAGCTCTCATCCTTTATTGAGTTAGGCAAGAAGTTAATATTTATTCATACCAATTAAAGATAAAAATACAAGATATATATGAACAAATACATACATACATGCATACATATACTTTAACAAATTAGCATAAGCCATATGAGAATTAATAACATGAAATGAAAGAGAACTTTACAAAGGCCACAGGGCCTTGTGAGCATTCTCAGGAAGATGTATTACACAATTTTTGATGGGATAACCAAACCCTGACCTTTAACTCTAATCCTAATCCTAATCCTTATCCTAAACTTAAACATCAACATCAACATCAACATCAAATTAACATGAACATGAACATGAACATAAAAATAAACAAAAACAAAAAGATAAACATAAACATAAACATAAACAAAAACATAAATATCAACATCAACATCAACATCAACATCAATGTAAACATGAACATAAACCTAAGCCTAACCTTTATTTAAAACTTGTATTAAAATGATCAAATATAAAAAACATTGTATGAAATAATAAGAGCAATATTCAAAATGTCATGACTTATTAATATACATGACCTAGTTATCATTTTCAGAATGCAGAAGGTGAATTTGTGTCCAATCCACTGACCTTGATGATGTCATTGATGGTTTTGATTTCCTCCGATTTGAGTTCTTCCTCCAGCTTGACGCACTCCAGTGTCTGTCGCTCCACCAGACTCTTGGCCAGGTCCGTCTTGCTGTCCTCGGTCAGTGATTGCAGGGTGTCCTGGACCTTCAGTTTGCTTAGAGGACCAGTCGACACTAAAAGTAACAAAATACCATTGTAATAAAGCTGCTCTTTACACACGCGATAGTGACAAGTTGTCTTTATGCCTCCATTTTCTGTCAAAGTGTACATCTATTAAGGTAACATATTATGGTGCTAGGCTGGGCGTTCATGAATAAACATAAGGTCATGACGTCACAGTACATCATCTGCACTCTCCTCAGTATCATGAATATTCATAACTAGGATTAGGGTTGGGGTGAGTGTGAGGATTATAGTTACAATGAAACCAACACCGATCATCAGCCGTTAACGTGGCCTACTGGTCACGCTGTGGACATCAACTATTGGGGTCATGGGTTTGAATCCTCTCTTGTGACTCTTCTTTTCTTTTGCTATAAAATATGGTGAGAAGCGGTTTATTTAGTAAATGTATCATGCAGAGTTTTCACTAAAGTCTGATATGACGTACCGTGACGTCATTACCCTATGATTATTCATGAACGCCCAGCCTAGGACCATAATATTCAACCATCTATTAAGCATGATGCTTAATAAAATCAACCTACTCAGGACGAACTGATTTTGGTATAACATGCATTCTCCATAGACTCCTGCCTAAGTATTTTCAGGACTATAGTCCTGAAGGGGTCAAAGGGGAAATGCTCTAATACAAATTCTAAGGAAAATCACACAAGACATGATCACCAGACTTACAGTCACTATATACATTTGTACTATGCACTATGTCATACTATATAACTGTAGTAAAAAGTTACCTGCAGTTACTGGCCTGGAGTCGGGTGTGGTCTGGAGCAGATTGATGTTAGTCTTGCCTCCAGGCTGTTGAGGTGGTACATAGCCCTTTTGCTGATTGACATTCACTGTGTAATCGTTTCCTTTCACTATGTTGCGATTGATGACACTTGTAGGGGCGCCAACCTGAACAGAAGAAAGAAATTATAGAAATCATCACTTTTTGAGATTTTGCAGTTATTTCCATGAAAAGGAAGTGATAGTGCAGTGTAGAATATGAGGGAAGTTTTACATGTACAACAAAAGGAAGAGAAGTATTATTTCAAAGACCCTTATATTTAAAGAAAACATTAAGTTGACCTTATTCTGAAGTAAATTTTACATGAATAGATTAATCCATATTCATGGATAGAAACAAAGTTCAGTTTGGTAATAATTCTGAGTGTCTAAAAACGTTTCAGTCAAAACGTTTCTATTGTGTGCATTCAGGAACGAATCAATAGCTCTTATTCCACGAGTATTGCGTCTTGAGTTGACCGCGTCACTCAGAGGGTTTACACACAACAAACAAAACCCACTATCTTTCTATGGGGGATGTTGTGGTATATTGGTTCGGGCCTTTAAATATAAAGGTCATGGGTTCGATTCCCAGACGCGGCACGCAAGACACTTTATCCACATTTGCTGCTCTCAACCCAGGTGTAGTAAATGGGTACTTGGCAGAAATGTATTCCTTGAAATGCTTGAGCGCTTGAATAAGGCTGCGCAGCTGAAGCCAACTGAAGGTAATAATGCTCCGAGCGCTCTGAGACTTAACTATAATAAAGTGGTACATAATATCAAAATTGACAAATATTATTATTATTCTTATAAACATACCATGACAGAGCCTTGCTCCATGTTGAGGCCCTGGATGAGGTCGGCAGATAAGGTGAAGGTGGACCCTCTCTCCAGCATGGCAATCAGCTGCTTCAGCAGGGGAAGGATCTCTCGACTGGACTGCTCCGTTGCCGTGGTATCGCCGTAGACACCGCTGATGGCGGCGTCATACGTCCCGGCGATGATCACTGCACTTGTAAGCAGAGCCTAGAGACATAATTCCAAAAGACAAAGATAATTATACATTTATGATATATAAAAACTACAGAAGTCCAAACTCTCTCGACTGGACAGCTCTGTTGCCGTGGTATCGCCATATACACTGCTTATGGTGGCATCGTACATCCCGGTGATGATCACTGCACTTGTTAGCAGAGCCTTGAATAAAAAAATATAAAAATGTTTAAAACATATCTTCAATAGGAACATAATATTAACTCAAAATCTGCATTAGTTTATTCAGGTCATAGCAAGTTGAAGACATGAGGCATCTTTTTCTCTCCAGAGGACATTTACTGGTATAAATACACAGCTATAGAACTATCTAGTAACTTTTTATCAAAAGTTGCCACAATCTATTTCAAGGGTTAAATGCCAGTTAAATGAGACCGGCTCTGGCAAAACCAGGAACTTCTCCACATTTACGATTTTCGTAAATGGCCTGAAAAGGTCAAAAATTGACCTCAGGAATTAAATGGACATTTTAGTATCATATTGTTAAGCCACTTTTCTAGTTTCTAATACATGTATGCAAAATTCAGAAATATTATTGGGAAAATGGCTATATCTTAGGATAAAATCAAGAATGACATGTCCTTTGAACTGAGTGTTGAACTTTAACCTCAATTATCTCGAGTCCAATGTTTTAGCAGAATAAGAACAATTTGTCAATGCAATGTCAAATGTGCTCGACCTAGAAGCTCTTACCTTAGCCTCCATGGCCAGGAGTTCCGTCCTCTCTCTGCTGTACTCCAGGGCCGCCTGGTCCTCGTCAATGTTCTCAGTCCTGTTGAGGAGTTGGTCCTTGAGGTCTGACAACAGCCTGGCCTTGGCCTGCCGGTAGCGGTGTAAAGCTCCTGCCTCGGCATCAGGGTTTAGTGCATCCTGAAAGCAACACAGAATCATGGTTATGCCAACTCCTAACATTTTTACGTTTGAATATGAGTCAGACAATCTATTCTATATTAAAAAGAGCGTAATGTTTCTCTATAATGTGAGTCTTTTTTATTTCTATTATTACTCCTCAAATTGGTAACACAATGGTCTCAGTCCAGTTGAGTAGCTGGTCCTTGAACGGTTCAACAGCAGCCTGGCCTTGGCCTGCTGGGCCTTTGAAGAAAGAGTCAAACAATCTATTTTAATGTGTTACCAATGAAATACTTTGTTCATGTATTGCATTCTATTCCGCACTTTTATGACTGGTTCTATACAAGCAGAAAAAAGCGATCGTTGCAACATGCAACTTGTGTTATAATATTCACTGAATTTTTAGGAAAGACAGAATCGGTATAATTATTAAAAATTGATAATATGATTGTGTTAAAAAAGGCTATACCTTGAGTTCCTCCATCCGCTCTTTGTACTTGGTTTCCTCCGCCTGAAGTCTGGTGGTGAACTTCTTCACTGCGTCCACATACTTGGTGTGAGCAATGTTGTGTTTGTCACTCGTCAGTTTCTCAGGCTCATCGCCTTGAAATTAATAAAAATTTTATATTACTAATATCCTGCAAAATATATTTTTAAAAGTCATGTCATAATCAATATGATTAAATATTTCACTACATGTTAACCTGTTCACTACGAGATTCTGAAATCTCCATAGACTTTGCACACAACCTACTCGGTTCCCGTAGTCAATGGGTTAACCCGTTCCCTTGGAGTTTCTGAAATCCCCATAGACTTTGTACACAACCCACCTGGTTGAGTAGTCAAGGGGTTAATAATCCCCATCCCCAATTTGTTAACCCGTTGCTTACTGGAACCAGGTGGGCTATGTACAAAGTCTACGGGGATTTCAGAATCTCGTTGTGAACGGGTTAATGTAGCCTGCAGTCTGGTGTAGAACCTCTTGACCATACCATTATTCAACTCCTGCAAAATACATTTCATAAAGTAGCATCAGAATTAATTTGTAGTGCATTTAAGCATTTAATTTCATGTTAATAATCCCCCAACAAATGTAGCATGTAGCCTAGTGTAGAAGTTCTTGACCCCCCCCCCTCCCCCCGACCTAGCTACACCACTGTCCACAATAAAGCCCGGCGCAGACAGAGCCGACTCGACCCGATCCGACTGGTTTTCAGTCAGGCTAGAGTCAGTTTCGCTCAGTCGGAGCCGATCCAACATGTTGAATCGGCCTTGAATGACCTCCGACTGGCACTTGACTGGAAAAACCGGAGTCCTGAGGCAGCACTAACTGAGTTATTCAGGCTGAAAACCAGTCGGATCGGGTCGAGTCGGCTCTGTCTGCGCCGGGCATTATGAGTCTTGAGTGCTAACCTTGAGAGAGCACTGCCATGACGGATGCTGGCATGATGGTGTTGAGCTCTTCCGTAGCCTCTGTTCTCCTCTCGACCTCTCTCCTCTGGTGATCCTCTACCGCCTTCGCCAGCTCAGCAATAGCATCCAGAGAAGGCTCAACCTGCACACAAGACAGATCAACAAGTACATTCAATTATATGATGATGATGATGATCCACAACATTTGTATGGTGCCATGTTTCTGTTTCAAACAATTAAAGGCACCATCCTGCTCTTGCAAAAAGAATTAGATGTGTTAACACACGAATATATAGTGTTTGTCCTCCAAAGCCTACATGTATATTCTTCAATCAAACTCTCTCCTCAGGTATTCCTCTACTGCCTTCACCAGATCAGCAATAGAGTGGTGAAGTGTGATGTCATCAAAAATCTTTTTTTGGAATTTTCAAATTTGATCTTCATTTTCCGAAAGAGCATCAAAAATAATGTCCAAATACCGAAAATCAATTGAATATGTTAAGTATTGGCTGAGATATGCCCATCCAAATGAATTTTACTTCAATGGGCAATCAGTGTTATAGTGGTCTGGTTCATAAAGTTATGAACCAGACCACTATAACACTGATTGCCTATTGACAACAAATTAATTCGGATGGGTATATCTCAGTCAATACTAAACATATTCAATCGATTTTTGGTATTTGGACATTATTTTTGATGCTCTTTCGGAAAATGAAGTTAAAATTTGAAAATTCCAAAAAAAGATTTTTATGACGTCATGGCTTCTGTACTCTATAGCATCTAGAGAAGACTCCACCTACACACAAGACAGATCAGACAAGCATGATGGTGACATCAAAGTTTGCATAACTATCAGAAATATGAAAATAAATTTATTGATTTTTACATTGATTCATGAACCTACATTGTATATGTTTCAGAATATTCTGTAGAATAATGAGCATGTTTTTGTTTTGAGATTACTATTTATCTTCGTGTTATTTTGTCCCATTTTCGAAACCCTGTTATTTGTATCGCTAAGAAACGTGACACTTATTTTCGGATTCATTTCTACATGCTTTTTAACAGCTTGTTGTAGCTTTCTTTGTTATTGTTTTGGAGGCATTTTCATGCACGCACAAAACAGATTGACATCTAAGTTTGCGCACACAATTGCTATGCAACTTTGCAAAAGGTGCTAACAAATTAAATGCAAGAAATCGAACGAATATCCTGGACTGTCTGACCTTGTTTGGAGCCAAGTGCTCAATCTCCAGGACGAGTTGATGAGTAAGATGTGACTCTGTGCTGATCATCTCTTCCTCTCGTTGTCGCTGGCGACGCCAGAAGCCACGCCTTGCAACTAGCTCATCCTCAATCATTGAAACCTGTAGAATTTATTATACAGTGTGTATATTAGATGAATTTATAGATTTGATTTTGTTTAAAAAAAACATACCATTTTCAAAACAATAACATTTATAAAAAGTTAAGATATAAACATAAGAACAAAAATCATTATTGAATTATCATACAATTAAAGAATATCATGTTGAGTTATTCTTACACAAGCCGAACTATACTGAAATACTGTTATACATGTACATCAACATCCCTCAAGTTTGCGCAACAAAATAATGATAATTATAATTATGTTTAAATTTGTTACTTGTTTATTCATTTCAGCTCTAGGGCAGTCATACTGTAAAAAAAAAAACGAGATAAATCTATTTTGTGTGTAAAATTAAAAACCAATCCTAAAATTGGCAACACATTATTAAAATCATCCTTTCATTATTAGTCAAACAGAGATCACTTCAACATACTTACATGAAATTTAATGTATGGTTTAAGTTGCTCCTATAAACAAGACAACCCCAAAACCCAAACAGTGTGAAGTGAATTGTTTAGAATACTTATACATGTATGTTGATTCATAATTTATAGGGGAAAAAATATACAGACAACTTTTAATTAAACAAAAAGTTTCCATAGGATTGCCAACTTACAGCTCCAAGAGGGGGCTTCTTCTTGATGCTTCCGGTAAGAGTAACGGGAACCACTGCGCTGGTCTCTGTGTTGATGCGGACCCCAGTGACAGGACCAAGATCTCCAGTCACTGGGTCCACAGCCTTGAGGCCAATCATGATGGGGACCAGGCCTGGGGAAGCAAACATATAATCAAAGATTGTTCTTGAACTACGAGTTGTCATTTTCTACAAAATATAGTTACTGAATCTCTGTGCTGATGCAGAACCTGGTGACAGGACCACAGGAGCATTGAATAAGACACTATTTACTACAAAGTGTTTTGCTTAGTGTTTAAAACCCTTTATTCTTCTCTTAAAGGGATCTAGTAACTTTGTTGACGAGTGCAAAAAGTGATGTGTGGTTAATAAAATGTGTATTGGTGTGATCTGATATGTCCAGAAGGTAATGTGTGAAAATTTCAAGTTAATTGGATGTTATGTGGCCGATAAATAAGCGAAAAATGCAAAGTGAAATTCGCTTACTGATTGTACTTACATGTACTTAGTACACGGCTGAAAAGGTTCAATGGATAATTTCATATCTGAGCACTTCAATCGTAAATAACTTTTGAATGAAATGGAAATATGAAAAACCGAACCTGTACCATGCTTTTATTGTTAATACTAATAAAACAAGGAATGAGGGAATGGCTAGAATTCCAATTGGATTTTGAAGATTTGGACAATGTTACTAAGTCCCTTTAACACTCCTCATCTAATATCTGAATGAATAACCTCCAACAGGTTTTCATACAATTACTATAATGGCTTAATTCAAGCCTAAATATCCACACAATATTTTATTAACACTTTTAATCCTACCTGAAAGAATGATCTAACAGGTTTTCATTCAATCACTCTCTACAACGTTCCCTTCAAGGCTAAGTATCTACACATTCATCATTTATGCTACCATTTCCTTTGTGGTCCTCTATGGTTCCTCAGAGGGGTATGGCGTCCAGTCCGGGGTCAATGTTATTATAATTATTATATGTTCTTTAGTATAAATCAAACAAGCTGTTCAACTGAACTGAAAATCGTGAAATCATTATCAGATATAAATTCAAAGAGATCAACAAATATTAAGATGATTACTCAAACTTCATATGTGACTGCTTACCCCAAAACCCCCAAAAAGTCGTGGTATATGATTCTCCGCTACGAGCCAAAGTATGTAATTTTTGCTGAAAAATCTAATTTTAAAACTTTACTTTACCTGAAAGCATAATCTTTCCTCTATCGACTGTTTCAAATTTTGAGTCTTAAAACGAAGCCAAAGTTGAGTAAGGGGGCAGTTTTCTAGGCTCCTCTGCACTACGCGCCTGAGTGACCCTAATCTTTAGAGCCTCTTTTCTCCTCATTCTGTAAAACTAGACCTTCCCACTCTCCTACATTTAATCGCTTTGTTGATTAGGTTCGGAGTGTCCAAATTTGATGAGTTATATATCATTTTAAAGCTTAGAGTCTACTCTTTCCAGCTAGATAACACAATCCAAATTCATGTTTGTCAACTTTTTGGGGGTTTTGGGGTAAGCGTTCACATATTATCAAAACAAAAATATCCTACCATTTCCTTCGTGGTCCTCCATGGTTCCTCCGAGGGGCATAAGGCGTCCGGTCTGGGGGCTCTTATCCACCCCTAGGATGGGCACCTTCTGTCCAGAGCCCCCGAGGTCGGTCATCAGAGTGCCCACCAAGATGGGCAGGAGCTGACCAGTCTCAGCAAACTCATACATCCCTGCAACAATAGCAAAAAAATATATATAAATCAACATTGATCCATTGTCAAGAAGTGTGCTGTATATACAAGTACATGTATAAAGCAAAACACCGTAAGAAAAGATAGTTTCCAAATTATCGCCCATAGGGCTTCGTCAGGGTCTATTCGACTGAAGAAAACACAACTCAGTTTGAAAGTCAATGATTGTGGGCGCGCAAGCGCGCGATATCAAAACGCAGATCTTAGGTCAAAATGATTGTGACGTAGTCTGCAAATTCATACATACAGGTTGCAACAATAGCAGCAATCAAATTATCTTCATAGGTACTTAAAAATAGCATGATAGTTCCCCCGTATTGGTGTTCAAAAAGAATCGCCAAGAAGAGGACAGCCAAACAAATTCTAACCTTCTCTCTACGCGAGACTGAAGGATTGAAGTGGAGCCAGAATCTGGCATGTTTGCTTACTGTTACTGATACGTGCATATGTGACCTTACACCACGAAACGACCGTCATGTCGCTGTGGTAGTTTCTCTTTTATTACCTAAAATAGTCAAATTTTGTTCAAAATATGAGATTTAGGATTTTGGTATTTCCTGAATAAACATAATTTAATTTAGCTTCTGTAACATTTTGAGCGACGGAAATCATGTTTAAATATTTTGTTTTAATCTTTTAAATATGATCTTATTACAGCGCTTTAATGTAAACTGATCTTTTAAATGGCCCGTTTCTCCCTTATTTTAAAACTGCTTCAGCCATATTCCAAATCTTTGGTGATCATTTTGAGAGGGTTTGCTTAGTCCAAATATGACGAATGATATACCATTTTAAAGGTTATGACTTCTATTTAAATGTTTTATGAAAAGCAGCACAAACAGTTTTCCCGACTTATTGGTCGTTTTGTGGTGTAAGGTCACATATTAAATACTGTTACTTTGAGTCGCATATTTCCTCTTGGGTATAACAAGTTAAGGAAACAATCAATGTTACTGAAACCAGTATCAATTCTCCACTGACAGCCAAGATGGTTGCTCTAGCCATCTACATGTGCATGCATCCCTCTACTCGGACAGAGGAAGTCCTAATCACTTCTAATTGGTTGCCAACGATGTGCCCAGGGCAGCATCATGTCTTTAACCGAAGCAGTATCATGCGCGAGCATACCTCTTACTCTACTGTCTAGCATAAACATGGCAGTTTACATCAAGGCTGAAGAGAATAAACCTTGAATATAACCCAGCACAATCATGGTGAGCTCTAAAGGCCTTCGCACACATAGCCGACTCGACCCGATCCGACTGGTTTTCTGTCAGGCTGGAGTTGGTTTCGCTCAATCGTAGCCGATTCAACATGTTGAATTGGCCTCAAATGTTCTCCGACTGGCTCTTGACCGGCAAAACAGGAGTCCTGAGGCAACGTATACTGAGCTGAACTGACTGAAAACCAGTCGGATCGGGTCGAGTCGGCTCTGTCTGCGGAGGGCTTAAGTGAAAAGCGCCACTCTGTCCAAAAGACAATCTACCCTTAAGAAGTGTTTCATACCTGGCGATCCTCCACTGACAGCCAAGATGTTGGCTCTGTCCATACGCCTCTCTACGTCCAGTGTGTGTCTGATAATGTGAGTTCTCAGGCGCTGTCTAACCGATGTCATATCCTTCACAGTGGCCTCAAGGGCTGTCACCTCGTGGCGGCAGTTACTGCCTTCTGGTCCTGAAAACGGTACAAGTCAGAGGCAAAAGGTGGTCATTAACATAATAATAACAATAATGCAATAAACTAGGAGTTGTATGAGATAATGTGAATTCTAAGGTGCTGTCTAACTGATGTCAGATCCTTCACGGTGGCCTCAAGAGCTGTCAACTTGTGACGGCAGTTACTGCCTTCTAGACCTGAAAATGGTATGGTAAGTCAGGCAAAAGGAATTTGTTAACATAATAATAATACTACTACTAGGGGTTGTGTGTGATAATATAAGACTTAGTACTCAAGCGCTGTCTAACTGATGTCATATCCTTCACGGTGACCTCAAGGGCTGTAACCTCGTGATGGCAGTTACTGCCTTCTGGCCCTGAAACAACATAACAGAGTAGGGCATAAATCAGAATGAGGCAAAAGGTGTTTATCAACATAATGATACTAATAATTTTAATAGGGGTTGTGTGTGAGGTAAGTTCTCAGGCGCAGTCTAACCAATGTAATATCCTTCATCGCAGCCTCAAGAGCTGTCACCTCGTGACGGCAGTTACCACCATCTGGACCTGAAAACGGCATAACAGAGTAGGGCATAAGTCTGAGGCAAAATATATCAACATAATAATAAACAGTGATAGCAGTTACCGCATTCTGGTCCTGAGCAGAGACATTTTCATGAACATTTCTGAACTGAAACTTAACCCATTCAGGACTGGTCCCGAAAATATTTGGGCTTTGGTCTATGGAGAAAACATGTTATAGCAAAATCTGTCCGTCCTGAACGGGTTAAAATAATGAACATGATTGACAGTTTGTGACTACATGCTCATATACTTACCAATCAGGTGGTCGAGGTAAGTCTTCAGCTTGCCAATGACCTGTATCTCATTAGCCATGAGGCTTGCCTGAAGTAGCGTCTGGTAGCTGCCACCGCACGGAATAACCTCTGACCCCACAAGCCTGGCTCCTCCGATGTGTGCGTTTAGCATGCTCACAGGGTCAACAAACTTCTCGCTGGCCACCATGGGGGCGTAGGCATCGTGGGTGTTGGCCTGCGACTGGGTCACACCTCCGATGGGTATCACATCACCTGCAAAACAAAGACATTTGAGAACAATACAGTTGTCTCTTGTTATAAAGAACTACACTGATGTAACAAAAGTTTGCAGACCAAAGGAACTCAATGTCGTCCTAGAGATCAAACTATTCTTTGCAAAGTGTAACAGTATCTGTTTTGTATCTGTTACATGCAACTATGTAGTTAATCATTTATGAAGAAGATTAGACAATCAGGTAAAATAGTCTGAATTAATTGAGGGATATGTTTGTTCTTTTCTTCTTGATCCTTTACAAGAGACTGTGTAACTCTTTTGTCAAAAGTTTGAGTTCCAAATTACAAAGATGTTAAAGCTTACCGGTCTCTGGATCAATGGTGATGTCCAGGATGGGGACCGGCTGGTCGCTGGACGGGTCAATCATGAGAGAACCAATCTCAATAGGCAGCGGGAGTCCAGTCACTGGGTCCACGTGGGTGCCACAGAGGGGGTAGGCAACCCCAGTGTCCGGGTGGATGGTGATGGCCAAGATGGGGCACAGGAGACCGGTGGCGGGGTCATTCATGGGTGCTCCCAACTTGATCTCATCTGGCTGCTCAGCATTGAGGGCGCTGCTCTCCACGTACGCACCGCTGTTGGGGTCCTTGGGGTAAGGCACGAAAGGCAGGATACCTTCATCCGAACGGGGTAGCTCAGCTGTGAAATTTTAACAAAACACAGAAATGGTATTCTCAAGAAACTCATTGATATGAAGGAATGCATATTCAAGTTACAAATTATGTCAGCACTCCACGTTTACACTGTGCATGGCATCCTTGAGGTGCAGTACGAAGGGTAGGATCCCTTGGTCTGAACAGGGCAGCTCAGCTATGAAATGTGAACAAAACAAAGATAATGTCTAAACTTGGGGAACAGTTCAGGTGAGCACAGTATAACTCGTAATGGACGGTATTAACCCAAGACTATTTCGTAAATGTTTGAAATATTTGTACTGGCTTAAAAACTTGCTCGATCTGCTTACACCAGTTATACAGAAAACAATACTAAATAATTGAGCTTCTTACGTGATGCGGTATCCATGATAACAATGAGTCGGGATGTCATCGTGTCGTAGGCTACGTTGCCTTTCATGGGAAGGATGTGTCCAGTGACAGGATGAACAAATGAGTCTTGCGGAGTGTCCATGACCTCACCACTGGCTTGCAGCATCCTGGAGTCTTTAGTCGGTATCACCAGGCCAGTCGCTTGGTCTCGCTTGGTCACAGCAGTCTGCTGCAGTTTCCCATCAGCTCCTAGCAACAGAAATAAATAGTCATAATAATAAAGTATTTAAGGTGATGTGATGGACAAATGAGTCTTGCGGAGTGTCCATGACCTGACCACTGGCTTGCAGCTTGTAGCATCCTCGAGCCTTCAGTGTGGATCACTAGGCCAGTCGCTTGGTCTCGCTTGGTCACAGCGGTCTGCTGCAGTTTCCCATCAGCTCCTAGGAACATAAATAGATAGTCATAATAATAACACGTATTTAAGGTGATGTGATGGACAAATGAGTCTTGCGGAGTGTCCATGACTTGACCACTGGCTACTGGCTTTCAGCTTGCAGCATCCTGGAGTCTTCAGTCGGTATCACTAGGCCAGTCGCTGGGTCTCGCTTGGTCACAGCGGTCTGCTGCAGCTTCCCATCAGCTCCTAGGAACATAAATAGATAGTCATAATAAGAACAAGTATTTAAGATGATGTGATGGACAAATGAGTCTTGCGGAGTGTCCATGACCTGTCCACTGGCTTGCAGCTTGCAGCATCCTGGAGTCTTCAGTCGGTATCACCAGGCCAGTCGCTTGGTCTCGCTTGGTCACAGCGGTCTGCTGCAGTTTCCCATCAGCTCCTAGCAACAGAAACAAATAGTCATAATAATAAAGTATTTAAGGTGATGTGATGGACAAATGAGTCTTGCGGAGTGTCCATGACCTGACCACTGGCTTGCAGCTTGCAGCATCCTGGAGTCTTCAGTCGGTATCACCAGGCCAGTCGCTTGGTCTCGCTTGGTCACAGCGGTCTGCTGCAGTTTCCCATCAGCTCCTAGCAACAGAAACAAATAGTCATAATAATAAAGTATTTAAGGTGATGTGATGGACAAATGAGTCTTGCGGAGTGTCCACAACCTGACCACTGGCTTGCAGCTTGCAGCATCCTGGAGTCTTCAGTCGGTATCACTAGGCCAGTCGCTGGGTCTCGCTTGGTCACAGCGGTCTGCTGCAGCTTCCCATCAGCTCCTAGGAACATAAATAGATAGTCATAATAAGAACAAGTATTTAAGGTGATGTGATGGACAAATGAGTCTTGCGGAGTGTCCATGACCTGACCACTGGCTTTCAGCATCATGGAGCCTTCAGTGGGGATCACCAGGCCAGTCACTGGTCGGCTCCTATAACAACAGAAACAATTCATAATGTTATATTCATACTAAAGCAGCAAATATCGGCTGTTTGCTGCAGCAGTTTCATGTCCCCATTATAGAGTGGTGTTTCCTATGCAACAGTTGCAAAGGAACATTACATGTTAATTTTTGTAACAAGTTATAGTGATCATAAAATGAAGCTTCAACCAATTTTAAGAAATTAAATTAACTCACTTAATTCTATCGCTTTGGATTTTCTTGTGCCAACAGCATACAATGCATCAATTTGTAAATTGCATGCATTATTGGCAAATTATATTGCAAAGCATGCAGTGATGAATCTTCCATATGTGACCATACACCACAAAACGACCAATAAGTCGGGAAAAAGTATTATGCTGGTTTTCACATGACATTACAGTAGAGAAATGGGCCATTTCAAAGATCGGCATCCATTCAAGCGCTGTTATCTGCTAATTTATATTCGATGAAAAAACATATTTAAACATGATTTCTGAATATCAAAATTTCACAGAAGGTAGATTAAAATACTTTCGTTCAGGACATACACAAATCCGGAATCTCTTATTTAGAACAAAATTTGACTATTTCAGCTAATAACAGAGAAACTATCTCAGCGACATAACGGTCGTTTTGTGGTGTAAGGTCACATATTATATTATAACCATGTGTGTACAGCAATCTTACCAAAGAGATCTTGCATAGGGAGAGGGGTGTCCGTTGATCCAGGGGTAACAAGCAGCCCCCCTGTGCCTTGGCCCAAGACCCCCCAGGCTCCCAGTCTCTGGCACTCTGCCGACACTTCAGAGTTCATTCGCACAAGCAGAGCTCCTACTCGACGGATCACACTGTTGAATAAGCACGGAAAGCTTGACATTAATTTCATTTTAACTCAATTTCATCATTATCATCATCATCATCATTAGCATCATCATCAATCTGTAAAGGAGGGTGACATTGCTTATAAATCTTCATTCACATTATCATTATAATTGTTATCATCATCATTGTCACTATCATCTTCTTTATCATTATCATCATCATCATCATCATCATCGTCATCATCGTCATCATCGTCATCATCGTCATCTTCGTCATCATCATCATTATCATCATCATCATCATTATCACCATCACCATCATCTTTATGACCACCATCATCATCATACTCACTGGTTCTGCATGGTGTCATCAAACTGCTGTTCCAGGGAGTTCCCTCCGGCGGCAAGCTTTTCTGAATACTCGTTCATCAGACGCGTTGCCTCACTCAAGCCAGACAAGAACGATACCTGGTGAACAGCAATAGAATAATAATCGGTTCAAGCATAATTATACAAATTCAACGGGGTTTACCAGCACATATTATTTTTGCCTATTGGTAACCTACCTGGTGGTCTTCCCTTTATCTCCCACCCTCCCTCATAAATGACTGAACAAGCAAAGTCCTACATGGCAAAATTTTGTGTCTGTGTTTGCCTTTTTGGTTGCCCATATGGTGATCTTCCCTGTATCTTTCATCCTCCCTCATTAATGATTGTACAAACAAAGCTTTACAAGTCAAGCTAAGTGTGTACATGCCTAGACACTGATTTCATACCTGAACTTCCATTTACTTCTTAACCTCCCCCATTAATGAATTTACATGTACAGTACATATAAAGCCTAACGTGACAAACATGTGAACAAATTTGTTTGTTTACCTGGTGATCTTCCTTGTATCTCTCGTCCTCCCTCAGTAAGTCACCTTGTCTCTTCAGGTAGGCCTCCATTCGCATCCCAAGCTCACGGCGACGCTCTAATTCCAGTTCAAGCTGCAGGAAGAATAATGTACATCAAAGTGATCCATTAACTTTTTCTTTCCCTAAAAGTAAAATTTGCGACTTCATTCATATACCAATTTCAATAATAATTATTGGATTTATATACTAGCAGATTTACTCTCATATAAATTATAATTGCCAAAATTGCATTCCTTATGATGAATAATTTTGATGAGGTATAGAATATAGAATATGATATTTATATAAGTAAAATAAAATGATTGATATGTTAGTTTAAATTTGAGACTGGCTTATAATTAAAATGTATGATGGGCTACTTAAAAAAAATTTCATTGCAACTTAATCTTAGCAATTATACCTTTTACATGTATCTCTGTGTTAATTTTCATCGTCTTTGTAATACTGTATTTCTTTTTGTTCAACCGTACCATGTTTATTATGTTCAATATTTAATTGTCAACTTAAGGAGCTCCTTGTTTTGAAGTTATGTTATTTTAATTATGTATTGTCTTTGTAAAGTATCTGCAATTCAGCTATGTGGCTGCGAATGATATTATTTTCAATAAAACCATTTCAATTTAAATTTCAATGTGAGATCCTAGAGAACGATATGAGAGAATCACATAGAAGACGAATAATGTTTACCTAGTTAAAAACAGAGAAAATCAATATCTTATTTGATTCTGATGGTTCAAATTAAAGTAGTATCCAAATTGTAGATACTATGGACGATCCGAGTATCCAAATGTGGTTACTCTTGACTACTGTGTCTATAGACACTTTTAAATTCTGAGAGTCAATATAGGGCCTAAATTTTCGATCCTAGCAGAATCTTCTTCAGAGGCTATAAAGTGACGATTATACAAACAAAAACAACATATATATAATTCTATCTGAAATATCTCCATAATCAGGGAGATCAAAACCCATTTTATTTTCCTGTTATCATAACCCAAACAACAAGGTAATTTTGGTTAAAGGGATCTAGTAGCTTTGTTGACATGTGCAGAAAGTGATGAATGGTTGATGCAATGTATATTATTGTTATCTCATATGTCCACAGGGTATTGTGTGAAAATTTCAAGTCAAATGGAAATTGCATGGCCAAGTAATGAGCAAAAATGCAAAGTGATATTCAATAACTCACTGCACTCACTTTGTACACAGAAGAAAAACTCGCCCAGAGTTTTTCTTATCTGAATACTTCGATCGTACATATCTTTGTAACGAAAGGGAAATTTGAAAAACCGAAACCTGTCCCGTGATTTTATTGTTAATACGAATACAACAAGGTATGAGGGAACCGCTAGAATGAAACATTTATTTTGAGGATTTGGACAATGTTACTAAGTCCCTTTAATAATGGATCACATTTTATAGTCAACTATGCATGTCTTGCTTCAGATACACATTTGTTTCTCACCTCTGACTTCTTGGACTCATATGCAGCCAGGTCGGCTTCGGTAGCGAGAGCAGCCTTGCCCTTGAGGTTCAGCTTGGCTACCCATAGTCCCTTCAGAGACTGTGCCTGATCACTTAGCTTCTGGTACAAAGACTTAGCCTGACAGTTGGTAAAAAGAAAACAAACGGTGAATTTAATCAGTATACAGTATGTAACTGAAGAAATTATCCACCCTATTGACCATATTACAGTTCTGAAGTGTGACTTCCCAGCTATTCATCATTCTGGGTAATGGTCCTAAACAATGTCAGACAAGCCAAAGTGTTGTGATATAGCCGTTGCTACTGACACAATCCGCTGCAACTCCCCATCAAAGGATCAACTGATGAGTAGTTTAGAGCCATTACTATGTTATACAAAAAGACTGAGATGTCATTAATGTCATGAGAACTAGAAATCGCATATGTACACTGTAACCTATTCTCTCTTACATACTGTACATGCAATTTTCACAAAACATTGATATTTGCAATGATTGTTTTCAGTTGCCAAATAACAGGTTTTTAAACATTTGGATATAATAGTTTACCTCGTCTTTCTGTCTGCCGAGCTCGGTGGTGACATGTCGTGACTGGCGTGACAGGTGATCGTAGAAGTCGTTTGTCGTAAAGCCTTCCATGTCAACCTGTTTGTCATAATCCCAGTACTCATCACTCTTCACTGTAACAGCTTCAACTGGGAAAGAAGACAACAAAGCTAAGATAACATCATCTTGTTTAACTTCATCTGAAGTGTTATGTCATTAAATAACATGAGTCGTCAAGTGATCATAGAAGTTTCTTGTTGTAAAGCCTTCTAAATCAACCCGATTGATGTAATCTCAAAACTCATCACTTTTTACTGTAACATCTTACACTGGGAAAGGATACAAAACAATGGAAAGGATACCCAAAAAAAATAACATCATCTTGTTTAGCATGACCTGAAGTGTTATTTTGTCAATCTTAGCAAGTTTCAACTGTTGTATATTTGTCAATACAAATAGATGAAGTCAGTCGAGTCCAGTGTGTCATTGCATAATGCCACTGTTACGTAGCAACCACTCACCACCAGCCCCACCCTCCTAGTTCTCCTGGTTACTGCCCTCTAATGCTCGGTGATATTTCTTGACGTGTGGTGCACTGTCGATCCTTTAGGGGCAAGATCATTACCTAAAACCACACCCTGTCCAGCCCCCTGCATCGCCTAGCAACCGATCACACAGTTTATACCTCCGTTGCCTAGAAACCACACACCTGTACCTCCCCCTTCTTCACTCTCCTGGTTACTGCCTTCCAATGCTCTGTGACACGTCTTGACATGGTGCACCGTCGATTCCTTTAGAGGACAGATCATCACCCATACCACACCCTGTCTAGCTCTCTGTATTTCCTAGCAACCACTGTTTATGCCAAGGGCTGTTCTATAGCAACCACTCACCTGTACCTCCTCCTTCCTCACTCTCCTGGTTACTGCCTTCCAATGCTCTGTGATATTTCTTGACATGGTGGACCGTCGATCCTTTAGAGGCCAGATCGTCCAGGTTGTTCTCCTGGGTCAGGCCTCGGTACTTGGGCCTGACGTAACGTTGCTTGTTCCACCCATACTTGCGGAACAACATCTGTCGAAGAGAGAAAAAAATAGTATGATGATGATTGTTGCAGAGCTCCTTACAATGAAATTCAGCAATCAGGTAGATTTAGGGAAATTTCATCAGAAATCAGGGGGATATCTATCAAATGCATACAAACTAATCTGGGAGATTGGCTGATGGGATGAAATCCAATGCAGTAACCTTGGTCTATGAGTATTTTCTGTGAGTCTCCTGCGAAATCAGGCAGACTTGGCAGCTGTGTTGTTGTGGTTAAGACATGTTACATTGTAATGTTTGTTACTACAGAGGGTGCAAACTCCTATATGTAAACTCACCAGAGCTATGACGAGAAGGATGCAGAGCAGGATGGAGAGTCCCATGACCAGACCAATCGTGATCCAATCAGGGGCCAGTAGGATCCCGGACTCCAGGGCTATTCCATTCTGGATCACGTAGCGTGGAGTCGATGGGAAGAATGGGCCTTCGTCCGAGCACTGGGCATTCTCCGCCATCACACGCACATACTGCAAGGAAAGGCAAAGTGGTAAAATAAAATACATTTCATAAATAAATGTTAACCTAAACAACAATTCTTTGATCATTACTAGACTGATTATAATTGAATCAGGGGCCGACAGGATCTAGGGCTATTCCGTTCTGGACGAGGTACCCTTACTTTTCACCTCATCAAAATCACACCAATTTTAAAGGGAATATTCTTCAGTAGAAAACTTGCTGAAAGGCAGAGTGATGAAATATAGAGAACAATAATTAATCTTGAAGATCAAAATATGGCATAAGATACAACAAAATTGTTCTGGACCTGTCCTGAAAACAGTCTATAGTATATATAACTACAGAAAATCGATCATAGACTGAATATTGCATTCGAGAGGAAACACGACAGCTTATGACTCAAATGTTAGGTAAGTTTTCTACATACACTTAGTATTTAGTGTTTTAACCTATGGATTAGTCTTGGTAGTCTAGTGGTTATAAGGCCTATCTAGTAATCAGTAGGTCATTGGTTTGATCCTTACCCGAATCCAATTGTGATTTTATTTGCACAGTGGCTCAAATATGCACTTAGTATTTAGTGTTTTAACCTATGGATTAGTCTTGGTGGTCTAGTGGTTATAAGGCCTATCTAGTCATCAGTAGGTCATGGGTTCCACCCTTGCCCGAGACCGCTGGTGATGTTTTTCACAGCAGCTCAAAAATTCACTGAGTATTTAGTGTTAAACCTACGTTGGTGAAGGGCAAAAATACAATCAATTTGTCATTACGTCCAAACCACGTTAGCCAAAAACCTCATCTAAAGGGCTGAAGTGAGGTGCTTAGATTTAACCACTCCAGCCTGCATCCAGTAGATTTTTATCAGGGATAGCACTTTCTTATCACTATAGCCTTGAGGGGAAGTAAACACAGCGTGAGTTTGTTGACAGTAGAGATAAAACTGTCAGAAACTGATAAGAATGTGGTCGATCGAGGTAGGAAAATGATAGAATTGATTTCCACGATGGTGGTCATCACGGCTAACGTGATAATCACATCATGTCTGCATTTACTCACCATTTTCTTTGCAGTGTTGTTATTGAGTGTGAAGACGTAGACACCTGCGTCTACGAACCTGTACGTGAAGAGAGTGGTGGTCGTCTGGACCTGGGTCTGCTGCTCCGCTAATTCTCTGAAGCCACCATAGTCGAAACGCTCATTTGTGTTGTACAAGTTCTCCCTACGGGGAAGTAGAATCAAACACGGTATGTTACTGAAAAATCACATTTTCTCTCTAAAGCCACCATTGTCGAAACGTTCATTCGTGTTGTACACGTTCTGCCTACAGGCAAGAACAAACAAAAAATATGTGACATGAAAAAATGTATGTTTGCATGAACAGATGGTCGTGCACAACAGTCATACACAGAATAGTTGTCATTTTCCACGGTAAACATGATAATCTCTCCGTATCTCAGACACACCGTAGGGTTGCTGATGCCAGCGAATGTTGCCCCACTCACTTCTGCAATCGACATCAGGTCCTGAACCTTTAAAGGGACATTTTCCCCAACATATAATCAATCACCTGAACGTTAAAACACAATTTCATGCAAATACTACCAACATTGGCCTTTTGAGCAAGGGATGAGCATCATTCAAAGTCACTCGCTGTACGGGATAATCCTATTCATCGCAAACACCATGGAGGCTGCCATTGATGTTTATGAAACTCGGTTCGCTCTAAAATGTGATGTCAAACCTGAACTACTCTTTTTGTTGGCTCACGTTTGGCCTTGTGTGTGTGCAAAAACCCCGCGAGCTGCGAGAGCTAACAAAAAGAGGCGGAGCTTGTTTGTTCGGGTTTGACGTAGCATTTCGGCGCGAACAATTAAAAATCCGGGTTTCAAACAATATAATGGCAACCTCCACGCAATACGCGATGAATGGGATTAGCCCATACAGCGATTGACTTTGAATGATGCCCCTCCTTTGTTCAGAGGGCAAACATTGGACATATTTGCATGAAAATATGTTTTAATGTGTAGATAAATTAATCAAAGGTAAATAGATGATGGGGAAACTTTCCCTTTAAAGTTATTTTTTCGCAAGGAATACAACAATTCAAATCTTACCTGTCGTACACAGGATAGTTATCATTATCCACAGTAAACATGAGAGTCTCTCCGTATCTCAGGCACACCGTAGGGTTGCTGATGCCAGTGAAGGTGGCCCCACCCACGTCGGCGGTCGACATCAGTCGACGTCTTCCGCCCATGGTGGTCTCGTTGAGCCACACGGTGTTACGACGACGACGACGACTGGACGCTGCTGCCACCACCGGACCTTCTTTGGCATTGTCAAGCAAGAGGTCGGCCAAATATTCTGGGTCAGGGTCGTACGCTCCAAGGAATCCACCTGATATATCCAAGACAAAGAAGTTAAAAGATTTCATATAATGATGATAGTAATGGAATCTTATATCGTGCACATGTTTAGTCACAATTTGACACTCCCATCACTACTGGCAATTATTTGGCATTGTTTAAAGCAAGAGGTTTATAGTAAAAAAATCTGGGTCAGGGTCGTAAGCTCCAAGGAAACCACCTGATATATCCAAGACAAAGAAATTAAATATTTTATATAATGATGATAGTAATGGAATCTTATATCGCATACATGTTAGTCACAATTTGACACTCCTGCCACCACTGACCCTTCTTTGGCATTGTTTAAAGCAAGAGGTCAGCCAACAATTCTGGGTCAGGGTCAAATGCTCCAAGGAATCCACCTGATGAAGCCCAGACAAGGAAGGTGAGTAGATTTATCAAATAATAATAGTAATGATAATGGTATCTTATATTGTGCACAGTTATTTAGAACCAATAATATATATATATTATATATAACAAAGCAATGTTATATCAATGATGGATAAATATATCTTCACAGAGAATTTACAAAAATTACCATACACTGACCTTGAGTGAAAGTAAGGCTAATCAGTTGTACAAACTTGCAATTAAAATGATTTTGAAACTGTTTCAGTGATGGTTTCCAAACACTTGTCATCATCATATTTCAGTAACCCTTAATAAACCGGAGGTCTTGGGTTGGATTCCGGCCAAAGCCCAATTTCATTTGCTCATTTATAATTTTTCATTAGATGGATAAATAATACAATCTCTGGAAAGAAATTAAAAAGATGACCAATAGACACTGACCACTAGTGACCATGAGGCTGATCTTCTGTTCGCTATCGTCCAGTTCAGAGCACTGGTCACCCGTGATGGCGTTGCGAGAGTTGATCACTTTGGACAGGGAGTCAGCAGTGAACATGGTCTGCAAAAGTCAACACCACATGACATACAATAATATAGATATAAATATTAATATAAATTTCATATAGATGTAGATTTTGTAAATTGTATATTAACAAATATATATTACATATTTAATTGATGTTCTACCAAAAATGTATGAAAGAGTAGGCATTATTAGTAACTGTAATTGTATAATCTTGATTGATTCGTTGTAATATTATGTATTATACATGTATCTTATTGTTTGTAGTTGTTCATATGATCTCACTAGCAAAATATGCTATTTTCTAGTCCTTTTTACCAATTGATGACTAAAATATTCTATATATATGATTTTGTTGAATTGGTAAAATAATACACTCATATTCAGTATACATTTAATTTTAAAATGTATTCATTACTAATAAACGATACATATTTGAGAAGTTTTCATGGTATTTGTCAGGCATTTGACCAGTCTAGGCCTATCAGATATTTGATGCAATAACACCAAACTTGACCTAGACTTGGGCCATATGTAAAACTACTAATTTAAAGGAACTACAGCATCTAGATGGCCTAATTTTCACAATTAGGCTCTCTATAAGTAATTTTGTCTCAAGAAAAAGAATTTGGCAGTCATTTCCCATGAAATCAATCCATTTTGGGGTAATTAGTCAATATCTAATTGTCCTGGGAACGCCCCTTTTAAATCGCCAAAATGTGACGTCCTCTAAAGAACGGACTAAAGAACTAAATTCTTTAGATGACGTAAGCCAATGGATTGTCAATCACATGTCAATCACGCTACCGTTTCTGGACCCTAAAAGTGGGTGGGGCGTAAACTGGCTGCTAAGTGAGATTCGGCATCAGAAAATTAGCCTAAAATCACTACTGTGTTTATTTTCATGGAGTTTTTTTCGGCAGACCTATTTTACAAGTCATCAACTATGGAATAAGTGCCAAAGTACGTTGTATTCTTTAGTTCCTTTAAATGATAGTCATGACCACTTTGTGTAAAACAAAAAGAAAAGACAGACCAGGGCCCAATTGTAGAAAGAGATACAATGTAAGTCAGACAATTTGTGCATTTCAGCCAAACAGTTTTGCCCATTTAGTCACATGATCTGACTTACAACAAATTGCAACTTTACAATCGATTGCATCTCTTTCTGCAACAAGGCCCAGACCAGCATGAGGTCAAATATAAAATAAACGGAAAGCTAGATATCAGAAACATGCAAACTCAGAAATTGTTGACTTGACTCAGACACGGATGTATACTTACCACATTGCCGTTTTCATCCTCGATCTTGATGTAAGCTGGGTCCGAGCAAACCAATGTGATGCGCTTCTCCTGCTTTACGCGGCACTCGAGATCGCACGTTTCCTCCAAGTTGTCGGCAACGCACTGACAGTCGTTGGGCGTGCCACGCGTAAAACCAATGTAGTCTTCGGGAGAGTTGCATTGCTGAAATACAAAGAATGATCAACATGCCTTTCAGTTATATTGGATTCTTTAAAGAAAGGACATTCAAGACATGTAAGTATAAGTTTTGATATATTTTGGCCGACGAGAGCCAGGTGTGGAATTAAAGCCTAAAAATCAATGAATCTTATAATTCTGACTTCTTCTTCCAGAACTAACGCTGAATGGTCCCTGGTAGGTAGATACTAATTGATACACAATTTGCGAAGGTTTCTTTTAGAACTGTCAGGGCAGGTTCTTTCAAGATTCAAAAATACATATGATATGAATGAAAAAGAGTCTAACCTCAAATTTGCAGTAGTTCTCCCAGACTAACTCGGTCCAGCACTGCCCCTTCTGGTTCCTGTAGGTGCCCTCCTCGCACTGTTCGTAAACTGTCTTGGTGCAGGTCTCGGTGTTCCCGTCTGCCTTCAGGGTGTAGCCATGCTGGCACTCACAACTCCTGTCAGACACCTGGAACTCGTTATTGGCTCCGTTGCAGGTGCACACCGTGGACCCCGTGGCCCTCTTGGTGGTGGCCACCCCTCCGCAGTGGAAGCAGCCCCCTTGACCGGTCAGGTGGTTGAAGTGGTCAACGGGACACTCCAGACAGTCCAGGCTGGACATGCCGTACTGCAGCTCGTTGTAGCTGCCCGCGGCACAGGGCGTGGCCATGCCCGACCCCTCGGGGCAGTAGTACCCCACGGGGCAGGGGAAGGACCTGGTGGTGTTGACCCCGTGACTGGTGTCGTTACCCATGGGGTAGTCGGTGGTGGCGCCCTCCAGACACACAGCCCCGGCACGACAGATGGTGCAGTTGGCTCGGTCGGGCATGTTGCCGTAGTAACCGGCCGGGCAGATCTCGCAGGTGTTCTCAAACGTGCTGCGCCTGGAGCCTTCCTTCTCCCGGTAACCGAGGGGACAGATGACTGGTGTGATGGATCCTGAAGAAAAGACAAAATTGTTGGTCTTGATCTTTTAGTATAATTCCCTTTTTTTCTAAAAACCTAATGTTTGCACAATAAATCTGGCAATCTACTGTTATTAAAAGCTATAGCATATTAATTTCAAATTATAACGGTCTCCATTCTACTGATGTTCTCCAGTTCGTCTCATCTTACTCTACCAGTGGCCAATATTCAAGAATCAATGTATCACATTCATGCTGAACTTCTGCATCACTCGCATCACATTACACAAACTAGGGCGATGACTGTGAATACTGTGAGCAGCCAGAGATCGCATTAGTTTGTACTGAGATCTCCAAAGTGGGTACTCGCCTTTAGGCAGACTGAGTTCAGGGATGTAAGTGGAGCTTTAAAAAAAATCCAGAAACTGGGGGTCCAGGGGGCGGTAGCCCCCTGGCGGGGTTGCAGGGGCAGCGCCCTTGCCCCATAGCAGCGCCCCTGCAGGAAAATTTTGCAAATTTGCCTTTGAACTTTGCGGTGTTTAGTAACATGATGGATAGGTTTTGATTGTAATTTGTAATTACGGACACGTTTGTCGATCAAAAAAAAAAAAAAAAAAAAAAAAAAAAACAGAATTTTATAAAAAATCCGGAAAACTTACATCCCTGTGAGTTACCTGGACAAGGGGAGGCGTCATTGAGGTAGCCGCACTCTTCCCCGCAGTAGTGGCCATCAGGACAAGGGACGGGGTAGGGTGACCACACTGGACAGTTGTACCCCTCATGCAATAATATCTTCTTTTTTTAAATATTTTAAACATAGGAACACTGACCCCAAAATGAAAATAAGCAAAGAAAATAGGGTTTTCCTTGGATTCAAACCCGCGACCTTTGGATTGCTAGACTGGTGCTCTACTAACTGAACTAGAAAGCCCTTGTTTCTCTTTTATAAGATTTAGATACATGCAGATATAAATGTATTTCAAGTAGTTGCAGCAAGCCCTATGAGGTTGATACACCAGATGGTGGCCTGTACTTTACCCGGAAGAAGAGGTAGTTGAGGCAGACCGAGTTACCTGGACATGATGATGTGTCGTTGAGGTAGCCGCACTCTTCCCAAACCGTAGTGACCGTCAAGACAAGGGGCAAGTTAACACGTTCCCTTCGAGATTCTGAAATCTCCAGACTTTGTACACAACCCACCCGGTTACCGTAGTCAAGGGGTAAATAAGGGGTTGATGCAAGCCATGAGCCATTGCTAATAAAAGCACACTGAGTCACATGGACAATGTCAGGAGTCATTGAGGTAGCCGCACTCTTTGCCACAGAAATGGCCATCAGCGCAGGGGATGGGGTACGGTGACCACACTGGATAGTAGTTCCCCTCATGTAATAGTGTCTTGTTTTACATTTTTAGGAACTAGATAAATGTGCTTTGTAGTATTGATATCCATATACATGTGGTTCATTTAGTCCATGTTAATAAGTAGTTAATGCAAGCCAGACTGAGTTACCTGGACAAGGCGAGGAGTCGTTGAGGTATCCGCACTCTTCCCCGCAGTAGTGGCCGTCAGGGCAGAGGATAGGGTAGGGTGAGCGCACAGGACAGTAGTAGCCAGCTGGACACTTCTCTTGAGTCATTGACCGATTGCAGTAGTAACCTGACAAACAACAAATCAAAATTAGTTTCATCAAGTTTCATGAACTGAACATGAGCATTACAAACCAGGCTTAGTCTTTATGCAGTGTGTATTTACAAAAATGTTGCAAAATTCAATTTTCTAAAGATTTTCTAATTTGAGAGGTCCCAAAACCTGTGGAAATGTGATTTGGGTAGAATTTGATAACATTAATGTAAACCTCCACGCTAATATTTGTTACCAATTGGCCATTCAGGCAAGTAGAATCATGTAGATAAATTGATCTCCTTCATAGATTTCTTGCCCTTTAATATGTCAGGAATAAGATTTTTCTCTTGGACTTTCAAAGCAATGTAAAGCCCGGAGCAGACAGAGCCGACTCGACCCGATCCGACTGGTTTTCAGTCAGGCTAGAGTCAGTTTCGCTCAGTGCTCATCATGATGTCAAGCCCTGGGTAATGGATCACGTCTTATATCACACAAAACTATATGTTTGATATATAATGACAGAGGCACGTGTGGGGTCCTCCGCTAGTCATACGGACCGCTAGTTATAATGACCGCTAGTCATAAGGACCACTATTCATCCTTATATCTTTAAGAATAGGGACCCCCTTTTCGTTTTATGAATAGCGGTCCTTCACGTATAGGATGTTACACATTATGAATAGCGGTCCTTATGACTAGCGGTCCTTATGACTAGTGGTCCTTATGACTAGCAGTCCTTATGACTAGCGAGGTTACCCCGCACGTGTTACTTACCTGGCTGACAATCCCTCTGCTCCCAAGCACCCTCAGGGCAGAATTGACCCTCGTCGCACTCTAACTCAAACCGGTTGGCTGTCCCATTGGGGCAGTAGTACCCAGCGGGACAGATCATGCAGTCAAACTCATCTGAAATCAACAGCATACAATAATCAAATTACTTTTTGAATAACACACATCAACGATACAATTCTACATTTGATAAAACTATCGTAGTTTGGGTAGAGATCAGTTCACCACACTCTGTGAAACCGGTTGGACATGTCATTGGGGCAGTAGTACCCAGCGGTACAGATCATGCAGTCAAACTCATCTGAACTCATCAGGGTACAATCAATTTAATTACTTTTTATTGAAACCAAGAACATTAATACAATAATATTTTACATTTCCGTATTGTCTTGGGGTTTTATTTCATTTCATGTGCTTTTCGAAAGGTATTTCAAATTCTACTTAAGGCTTTAACAAACAAATGACTGGGAAACTGAACTTTTGTTGTATTTTTATACATGTATGTGTAATGTGACCTTGAAATTACATGTGACACCCTAACTGTAGTTACAACGCATATAAATTTAGTATCAATGATGCGCAAGAAAAAAGTAACAAATTGATGCGATGTGAGAATTTCACGTTTCGAAGTAATCACGAAAATCGTGTAGAGGGGGCCTAATCAGCCCCCCAGTTTTTGTTAGGGTTAAAACAATTTCAGATGAAACCACTGACCTGCAGCATAGGGGTCTCCCCGGTAGGAACCCGGTGGACAGAAGAGAGGTTCTGGGGTGGCCTCAGGGCAGTAGTAGCCTGGCGGACACGGCACCTTGGTGTAGTTTGTCAGAGCTAGAAGAAACAAGGAAGGAATAAGAGTAGTAAAATTCACCGATAATAACTAAAGTTGCGTTACGATATCAATATGAACATGCCAGACTGATTCTGTAGGTGCTCGGCGGACATAAGTGGGGCTCTGGGGTGGCCTCAGGGCAGTAGTAGTCTGGAGGACATGGTACCTTAGTATAGTTAGTCAAAGCTAAAGAAAAAAAAAGATATTAGAACAATTAAACAATAAAAAAAAGGAATTCCAGGCCAGACTAAGCTATTGTCTCACGGAATAATCAGTGAATAATTGATCAGAACAGGACGAGAACAATGTTAAAATGAGCAATACCGTCAAAGTTGCAGCCAATTGAAACATAATTTTCAAAAAATCATAACTTGTAATCACATTGCCCTGGTCAACGGACACACTCAACATCAATCCACAATTGAATAATGCACTTTTTACTCTATCATGACCAATAATACTGCTTTGCAATTTAAAATACTCTAACTACCTGGTTCTTTACACCAATAGCCCGCTGGACATGGCTAACAGGTACTGTTGTTAGTAGCCCCTGACTCTATAGAGTATGCGATATTTCCATTGTACGGGTCAATGGAGGAATATTTGTCTAACCTACATGTATGCTCAATATTTTCCCCTTATTATTTCCTACGATTTATATTAATCTTTGTTTATTAACTGACGATGGCTTTACCTGGTTCGTTACACCAATAGCCGGCTGGGCAGGGCCCGCATGTACTGCTGTTGGTAACTCCCAACTCCATAATTTTCATTGTAGGAGTCAAGGGAGGAATACTTTGCTAACCTATGCTCTATATTTCCTCCTCATTATTTTTCACAATCAATCGTAATAAATGTACATTGTTTTAGGATGTCTGTACCTGGTTCGTTACACCAATAGCCGGCTGGGCAGGGCTGGCAGGTGCTGCTGTTGGTTGCCCCTGACTCGTCAGAGTATGTGGTGTTGGGACACGGCTGTGCGTCTGCATTGAACTCACAGTAGTACCCTGCAAAAGTTGGAGACAAACGGTATCAATCTAACAAGTGCTAAGGCAATATGGATTTGCAGTGAAACCTGTAAGAAATTAAGACTAACCAGTGCAAATTGAATTGAATTGAAGTTTATTATGTCCGTCATGATTACATAGAAAATTGTTTTCCACTGGTTAAATTTTACAATGAGTAGGCATATCAAAATACAAAAAAATCACATTTATAAATAATATTATTTAACATCCATAACCTTTTTCAATATAGTATACATTAAATCAAACTACCATTAACATCTCCATATTTTGTATAATCATACATGAATTTGCAGTGAATCCTGCAAATCATAAAGACAGTTACTAACGAGTGCAAATGATATAGACTGCAGAAAACCTTCAAAACATTGATATAAATGATCAAGTTCAAAGGCTATTGTACTAACCGTAAACCAAATTTAAACAAATACTTTAATCAATTATCAAAGAGCAGTGAATACCACGGCCTAGAGTAAAACCATACATTATAGATCTAGATCAATATCATACACATTGTAAGGAAATGCTTCTTGTATATCAATGATGATGAAATGGATAATGCAGGACAGTTACTGCTATTGAAAACTCAATTGAATGTAACATTTGTAAAAATTTGAACAAAAAGCTCTGTACTGCCCTAATCTGACAAAAGGAAGCAACTGACAATTTCAGTCTTTGGGGTAATTGAGAGATGCTCTACACAATGGTGAGCAAATTTAAGTCACCCGTCAATCCATTTATGAGAAATTAATAGGTCAAAAGGAAGTAACTGCACAAAAATATCATCATGAAAATCCTCATTTACAAGAAAACTACTTATTGTCAGTTGCCACCTTTTGTCAGATTAGGGCTCTCTAGACTTACCTGGTGTGCATGGTTGTGGCAGCACATTGTCCACACTGCAGATGTATCCTGCGGGGCACTGCTGGCACTCCAGCTCACTCTGAGCTCCCTGCTTGGCTATCACCTTGCCAGGCTCACACACAGACACATTGGCAGCACCTAATACAGGTACATGGGAAAATACAGAATACATTAATTAGTCCCATCTTTTTGGATCTGACCTAGTACGTGGTCCGTCAGCAATATTTGTTCCTTCAGCCGCACTCTTGGGCCCAGCTTGGCTATAACCTTGCCAGGCTCACACACAGACACATTGGCAGCACCTATAGGTGAATGGGAAAATACAGAAGGGTTACACATTAGTCCCATCTTTTTGGATCTGACCTAGTATGTGGTCCGTCAGCAATATTTGTTCGTTCAGCCGCACTCTTGGGCCCAGCTTGGCTATCACCTTGCCAGGCTCACACACAGACACATTGGCAGCACCTACAGGTAAATGGGAAAGTACAGAAGGGTTACACATTAGTCCCATCTTTTTGGATCTGACCTAGTATGTGGACCGTCAGCAATATTTGTTCCTTCAGCCGCACTCTTGGGCCCAGCTTGGCTATCACCTTACCAGACTCACACACAGACACATTGACAGCACCTACAGGTGAATGGGAAAATACTGAAGGGTTACATTAGCCCTCTTCTTTCTGGATCTGACCTAGTATGTGGTCCATCCATTGAAATGTTTTAGCAATAGTCAATACTTCAGCTGCACTCTTGAGTCTAGCTTGGCTATCACTTTACCAGGCTCACACACAGACACATTGGCATCACCTAATACAGGTACATAGGAAAATACAAAATACATTAGTCCAATCTTTTTGGATCTGACCTGTAATGTGGTCCATCCCTTAAAATATGTCAGCAATATTCGTTACTTCAGCCGCACTCTTGGGTCCAGCTTGGCTATCACTTTACCACGCTCACACACATATACATTGGCCACAACTATAGATCCCCAATGTACAAAAACATCATCGTTGGTGCCATTGTTAGATATTCTACAGATGTCCAACATTTTGCAAACGGTTGTGTAACTCATAAATAATACAATTAGTCAACACCACTTAGTAAACCAAATTGGTTTCTTGGTTCAGTAAGCGCTGTCTGCGAGTGCGCCAATTTTATTCACCCGTGCCTTTGGATAGAAGCATGGAATATGCATATGTTCTAGACAATAAATAGCCTTTTTCTGCAGACCCGTGAACACAGGTACTATAGTAGGGTGATGAATTTTTCTATCACATAATTTGCCTGGAAACCTATTTTTATGAATTTTTCAGTGGAATGGACTACTAAAACTATTACTTTTCATTTTTAAGAGTATAATTTTTGGAGTGTTGGTTCACTGGTTTGTGAGAGTCCTCAGACACTTAACGATGTCTGACAAAATACCATGATTTTCGACACAAATTTATTCCATGCATACCTTCTTCACAGTAGAATCCCCATGGGCAGATCTCTCCTACAGTTGGATCTGAGCCGTCTGGGGTCGGTGTGTTGGACCCACTGTAACATAGATACCCTGCACTGCACGGTCCAGCCAGTCGACCTCCAAGGCAATAGAACCCTGGAACATAATATATAACAAAGATGATGATGATACAAATAATACTAAGTATGATAATGTCAATGATTATAATCACAATATAACTAATCATTAAGCACATTTCATACAGGGCATTATGTCAGTTACATGTTAAGCCCACCGCACACTACACGATCCGACCCGCTCCGACAAACGATTCAGTATCTGAACAATAGTACATGCATGTAATAAGCGCGCGTGGCTTTAGTTCAGATACTCAGTTGTTCGTCGGATCGGACTCGGATCGTGTAGTGTGCGGTGGCCTTTGGTCTCAAAGCCCTTAAATTAACTTCAGTTGCCTTTCAACAAGCAGCTTTAATGAAGACCTCAAGTATTGCAAGGAATACTGCAAGAACCTTAACCCTATCTTAACTGGGGGGGGGTCAATTTGACCCCCCCCTCGACTTTTTGCGCGATAATTCCGCAACGCGCCCCGATATTGCCACGCGACTTCAGGAGTTTTTTCATTGAAGTCTTGCGCAACTTTTGAGACCAAATTTGCGACGATCAGATATACCGTTGTAAAGTCATGTGACTTTTCGTAAGTGCTCGTCGGCCCAAAAATCGCTAAATTTTGTGATTTGTGTACAAATCCTATGGAAATTGATTTTTTTTCTAGAATAGACAAAACCTTCATTATTTTTCATTCTAATCACTGCAATCATTTAATTTTGGGCTAAAAATGGTTGGATAATGGTCAATAATTTATTCCATTGAAAAAAACAATAAAAAACATAAGTCGAAAAAACAAAGAAATACATAAGAAATTCCAAAAACAAAGAAATACATAAAGAATTTTTTTTTTTTTGAAAACCTGTTAATTAAGTCATAAAGAATAATTATGCACGAAATTAGCCTATTCTGAGCATAATTTAGTGATTTACAGACAAAAAGAGGATTTCTGCATAAATTAGCATACTTTGCTAATTAATATAGTGCATAATTTGCATATTTAACATTGGATCGTTTAAACGAAAACATGAACGCGTCACTAATACTTCAATGTACCTCCATGCAAAATTTTGCGTGTATCGGACAATCGGTCTTCGAGATCTTAAGGGGGGGGGTCAAATTGACCCCCCCCCCCCCAGTAAAAACCTGGTCTGAAATAGCCCAGTTAGAATAGGGTTAACCCACTCCCGAAAATAATCGGGCTAGGGTCCATGGAGAATACATGTTATAGCAAAATCAATCAGTCCTGAACGAGTTAACATGTTCCCTACTAGATGTTGCCATCCCCATCGAGTCAATTCCTTCAAGACTGGTCCTGAAAAATACTTGGACAGGGGTCTATGGAGGATACATTTTTATAGTAAAACCAATCGGTCATGGTTTTACGGATTTAGACATGACCCATCAGGATCCTATAGGCAAAGGGTTTTAAACTAAATAGTATAACAAACCTGTAGGGCACAACTGGCATTCAGTCGGATCCGCCAGGCCGGTCACATTGTCCTCCGTGTAGGTGCCATTGGGGCAGTTGAGAGGAGCAGGGGAGGCCGCGGGACAGTAGGAGTAGGCTGGACACAGGGCAGGATGACTGGTATTGGTCAGACAGTAGTAGCCCTCCGGACATAACTCACACATCACTGACCCTTCACTGGGTTGGTAGGATCCTAAAACAATATAAAAGAGCATTTTTTAAAGATTTGTTTTCAAGATTATACAGTCAAAGGATCAGGATTAGGGGAGGGAGCAACGGGCTGGAGGGTAGTACGAGTAGGATGAGCACAGAAATGGGAGACTTATGTTGGTCAAACAATGGTATTATTTGGAAATATTGTAATTATAGTTATTATCATCAACATCATATTCATCATCATCATCTTCAACATCATCATCATCATTGTTATTGCCACCTTGGTCAGAGGTGTGGGTTAGAGTTTAAAAGCAACACATAAGACTGATGTTACACTAAACCAAAATCCTGGACATATTCACTCCAAAATTAATACTGAACATTTAATTCCATTGTTTTTTTAAACATTAATCATCAAAAATGTGTGGGATGATGGCTCGGATAGGATAAAGGTGTGGTTACCTGGATCACATGCTTGTGGTGTGGCAGTGCCATTGAGACAGTAGAATCCCGCTGGACACTCAAAGCCACTGGGCTGATTGGAGGCTATCTGGGCATCGCTGGGACAGTAGTAGCGTTCCCGACAGTTGCCCGTCGGACTGGACAGGCCGGCGGTCTTGCAGAACTTGCCCGCGGTGCAGGGCAGGCAGTCGTTGACCGACTTGGCTCCTGGGGTTGGGTTGTACGTTCCTGGTGGACAGAACGCCTCTGTGGTCACTCCTGGTCAAGAATAATAGAAAAGGTTGTTAAAGGGATAGTTGAGTTCTGGTAAGGAGAGTACAGTTTTAGTGAAACTGAATTTTAGTAACCAAAACCTGCATTATTACATTACAAACTAATAGTTATAACTAGAAAGGAACACAAAATTACAAATGACGTAGTAAAGATCATGTTATCATTCAAAAAGAGCCGTTAAAACGTAAGAGGGCGCTCTCTAAACACTCATCGGTTTCAACCATTTTGAATAAAATATTGTGCATGTGATGCTTTGTTGAAATAGTGATTAGATAGAGAAATAACCAACAACTATTTAAATACCTATTTTGTAACTTTTTTGAAAAGAGGAAGCATTTTTTTGAATTTTTAACGGCTGGTTCAAAATTCTCTAATAAACCCGGGGCCCCGGGTTTATTACAAATTGTTATATTTATGGATGTTTCAGCCGTTTCTGAACCGATTTTGATCAAACAAAGATGATTTTATTGTTTAAATATTATGCTCTTTCAAATTTTACACTCAGTTTTTCATTACCTCACAAACCAATTAAGTAGTCTAGCGCCCTCTCTACCAAAACTCAACTTTCCCTTTAAGTAATTGAACACTTGTGTATATATATGATGCATGATTAAGTTAAAGTAGATTTGTTTCTGGTGGACAAATTGTCTCCATGGTAACTCCTGGAAAAACAGTAATGCAACAAGGTTTCACTTGAAAGTTCTATGACTCTTTCATCATATCCCCTTTTTCCAGCTACACTTGCTATGGGTACAGTTTTTGTTTCTATGACTGTAGTGTAGTCTCTTGCTCTGCATGTACATGTAATAGAGTATATTGTTGTAATAAAGGAATACCAAGAAACAGAAGATTTATTATACGATATGAGCATAAGCAGCTGCTGTGTGATTTTCATCTAAATTTGCAGGATGTAAGTTTTGGTTTTCACGGTCAAGCAAAAAAGACTTTCATATTAGGATTCATGTCCATGCGCTCCAGTCGGCTACCCTGTAATTTTTAGAAATAATTACAGGATGTAACTTTTGGTTTTCATGATCAAACAAACTAGTCTTGGATATCAGGATACACGTCCATACCTTCTTCGCAGTACGCTCCAGTTGGACACGGGCCATTGACACCGTCATCAGGAGAAGACTCCATAGCGCCTGAAATACAGAGGAAGCCAGCCTCGCAGTAACCTGTTGGACTATCTAGCCCTGTCTCGTTACAATGCATGCCAGCCAAGCACGCCTGACACTCAGTCTCGTTCACAAGACCTGTCACATTGCTAAATGTACCTGTAAAAGAACAATGGAAACGTATAAATTAAATGAATTCAATATTTTCTAAACATTAAGTGATAAAAGCTCATTTAAAGAAAGGTTTGGAACTTTCTTATATTACAGGAGTATCCTCCATAGTAATTGAGATACAGAGACAGCAAGCCTTGCAGTAACCCATTGGATTAGACAGCCCTGCCGCATTACAATGCATGACAGCCAAGCAAGCCTGACACTCAGCCTCATTCACAAGACCAGTCACATTACTGAATGTGCCTGTGAAAAAAGGGATAGAAAGGATACAAGTAAGTGATTTATTTTGTCTCAACGATGCGTAAAAGCAGCTGTTTTGGAAAAGGTTTGGAACTCTCTTATAACACATTTGTCCAGGATCTAAAGATTTAACATTGATCTCAATTCATGGCATATTTTATTAAAGAATGGATATGAAATCAAACAGAAATGTCCATCTATTTATTGATTTATTTATTTTATTTTACCATGTATCCGCTACTCAGCCTATGGCTCTTTTTCGTCAGTCTGTACATTACAGTCTGTCAACCATGGGCCAATCTGCATAATTTATGTTAAATCGAATTGGAATGTATATATTCTTCTTAACAAACTTTATTTCAAATATTGTACAATGTAAATACTGTAGAAACTCATTATAAAGAGCTGTGACATACAAAAACAAATGTTATAACAAGGTTACATTCATGGTTCCGAGGACCTCATTATTAAGTTCCACTGAAATTATGCGATTCATGTGCAATTAAATTGTCAAACTGCGAACCATGAACCTAACAAAAGTCATTTATCTATCTCTCTATTTGTATATCTACATGTATATCTCTATCGATCTAACTTACCAAGTGGGCAACGATTGCCGTTATCTCTTGTCCCTGGTTCACAGTAGTAGCCTTCTGGGCAAGAAACGGTGAAGTTCATCCCAGTTTCTGGACAACTTGATCCTGAAGATAAAATCAAGAATTAATAATACAGTTGAATAAAGTTGACAGGTCCAAGCCTACCATACTGTCTCAGAAGACACACACACACACACACGCAAGCACACTGACATACAAAACAAACTCACATACACACACAAACCACCCCCTCACACACATCAAAACATACATACACACACACACATACATACATACACACACACAAATGATCACAACAAAAATTAGTACATACAGATTCGTCTTCACAAGTTCCTCCATTCAGACAGGGGTTTACACCAAGAGACAATATTATCTTCACTATTGTGATGAAATGTTCTGCTTTCTTTGCAGTTGACAGAGTTGCTGAGATAAAGTAAAGGTTAATGCACACACAGGCACACAAACATACTTCCCCTCCCCCACATCTCTACAATGGCTCAAACTCCCCACCCCCACCCTCAAAATGGGAAGAACTTCATGAAGACAGCCCCCTGAAACTCTAACCCGAACCCAACATACAATGTACCTTCCCACAGATGGGCCATAGACACCATGGTCACAGTGCTTCTCTTGTAGGCCCTTACTACATGTACTACAACGGTTCAATACCCCCAAGTGCCCCCAACCTCCCCCCCCCCCCCCCCCCAAGAAAAAAATTGTATAACGCACCTTCAGGACATGTGTAGCATTCGCCCAATCCAACGGATGGCCCATAGGTGCCCTGGTCACAGCGCTTCTCCTGTATGGCCCCCTCCTCGCAGTAGTGCCCCTGAGGGCAGATGTAGCCCTGGCTGCTAGCAGCAGGGCGGGGCGTGTCCGACCCACCTGTACAGATGAAGCCTGGGTTACAGGGTATGGTGACT
Organism: Echinarachnius parma; assembly: GCA_037951105.1. NCBI lineage: Eukaryota > Metazoa > Echinodermata > Echinoidea > Clypeasteroida > Echinarachniidae > Echinarachnius > Echinarachnius parma. The sequence continues at coordinate 70,534 of JBAMJV010006589.1, forward strand.
CCTGCAAACACGAGATACAATGTATGGGAAAGACGTGGATGAATCATAATACATTTCAACCTCTTACATTAGAGATAATTTATGAAGACAAGTCAGCTGTTTCTAACTCTAACCATTAAGATGGACCAAGTTTGTATGTGTGTAACCCCCAGATCATGGCAATGTCAAGTCAACAATCAACAATTGATAATTTGAGGATAATACAATTAACACAAAACTGCCTAAGACATTGAGAATAGCATGTAAACAATTCTTTTCCCCAGTGAATAAACCCTTTAACCTAAAGAATGTCTTCACAAATTAAAGCCAACGGAGAACAGGGATAACAAAATAAAGCTTCATATCATATCAGTGCAAAGTGCTCTCTTTTAGGAGTAGAAAATGAATTATGACTTACCATTGCTCGAGCTGTTGGAGTTGCAGTATCTACCAGCAGGGCAGAGGGCACAGTCACTGACGTTCTGGTTGGCCATACCGCTAGAGATGGTCCCCGCAGGACAGGGCATTGGCGTGTAGCTTCCGGAGGGGCAGTAGTTACCTTCGGGACATGTCCTAGGGATCGGGTTATCCTCTCCAGAAAGACAGTAATATCTAGAAGGAAGTAAATATTGAAAACTTAATAACATACTGGGGATTTAATGCAATTCTAAGGTTCTGGTTGGCTGTCCTACTAGACATTGTACCAGTAGGACATGGTGTTGGAGTGAAGCTTCCAGAGGGGCAGTAGTTACCTTCCGGACATGTCCTAGGGATCGGGTTATTCCGTCCTGTCAAAGAGTAATACATAGTAGGAAGTCAACATGAAGAGCTCAATAAAATACTGGGGATTTAATGTAATTCTGACGTTCTGGTTGACTGTCCCACTAGACATTGTACCAGTAGGACATGGTGTTGGAGTGTAACTTCTAGAGGGGCTGCCGTAGTTACCTTCTGGACATGTCCTAGGGATCAGGTTATTCTCTCTAGACAAATGGTAATACCTAATTTGAAGGAAATATACAAAACTCATTTTCAAATTCAATGTATCACATTATCATAATCATTATCCGATATGGTTATTATTATCATTTAACATCATTATCAATTTCATTATCATCATCATCATCATCATCATCATCATCATCATCATCATCATCATCATCATCATCATCATCATCATCATCATCATCATCGTCCTCATAATCACTATCATTATCAATTTCATCATCATCATCATCGTTGTCGTCATCGTGGTTCTGGTCGTCATCATCGTCACCATCATCATCATCATCATCATTATTATCACTATTATTGATACCATTACTTACCCTGGGTAACACTCTCCCTCTGATTCGCTCAACCCCGGTGTCTGGCAGTAGAAGCCGGCCAGACACGGTGTGCAGGCCGACTCGTTGACAGAATTGGTCAGGTTGTTGTAGGTTCCCGGTGGACATGGGAATTCGTTGGCCCTCTTGGTGCCTGCTGGACAGTAGTAGCCGGATGGACATGAAGTGTTGGACAGGTCACTAACGGCGTAGAGTGTGTTGTCGCAGAAGTAGCCTGCAATTAATACAAATGACAATTATTTTGATTAATATAGAGCCTAATATGATTGATCATTGGAAAAGCACATAGTGTCATTCCACCCTCTACTTGTGCAATGAGAACTCCTCGGCTATCCCGATCCCGGTGCCTGCAGAATAGTGCTTAGCACTTTGAGTTGCACACATTGTCAATGTGCCGATTTTAATGAACAGTGCTATAGCGAACAGCAAAACAAAAATGCTCTTGAGTTCAAAAACGACATCTCTAAGTGTGAGATATAAATTTTGATGCCTTTTAAATGTAAAACTGGCAAAATTGGATGCAAATGTGTAGAAATGTACAACTGTACTCCTCGACCTCTCTTGACTACACCTCAGCTAATGGCATGATAGCTGTTTTAACAGAGCAGACACTCATCTTTTCCCTCCTCACCCTTATCATAACCATCCTGGCAGCCGGAAAGGTGTGGCCAAGTCAGCCAGGCATAATCAACAAGCACTTCCCTCCCTCAAGGAGCACCCCTCACAGCAGCAATCACACCCCCCCTTCTCTCACCTCCTCTCCCCTGGGTTCGTCCCTACTGTTCACTTACCTGGTTCACAGAGCAGACATTCATCTTTGCCTTCCTCGTCCTGGTAGTACCCATCCTCACAGCGTGTCGGTGTTGGCGAGTTGGCCAGGCAGTAGTGACCGGTTGGACACGGGTAGTCTGCTGGTGTGGGGCTCACTTGACCAGCTGGACAGTAGTAGCCTGATAACAGCAAATAACATCAAGATAAAATATTCAATTCCAAGTCATGTCATTTTGGTTGATTATCAAAAGCTTGCGGCCAGGCAAGAAGAATGTACTTTGATTCTAAATAATAGAGAGACGAGTTTAAAATAAAACTAATATTATATAGTAAAAAGAAAAGGCCTTTACTGATTATTTTATATAAGCCGATTTCATATTATTTGGGTGTGTCTCAGGTTTATTAAGCTACTGAGTATAAAGCGGTGGTCACAACCCGCCGTACTTGCAAGTGCGTGCCCCGTGCGTGCTGTCTACTTGCAAAAACGTGGGCAAAATTTGGGTATCCGTACGTGGTGAGTACCGACTCAGTACCGACTCAGTACGGATTTGGGAGCACGCAGACACGACGTAGCACTTTTAGTGCACGAGGAACTTTCGCTGCGTTCGCTGCGTTTTCGCTGCGTTCGCTGCGTTTTCGCTGCGTTCTACAGCCAATGAGCGCACGTGCGTGCTGCGCACGTGATAAGTGCGTGGTCCGTGCTTACTCGGCACTTCCCCAGTTCAACTGTCCAATGAGCACGCAGAACTCACGTGGACCGTACCGAGTAAGCACGTGCTCCGCACTTACAACGCACGTTGTGCGCACTGATTTCTGCAGTATAATATGAGCAGAAAAAGTTGTTCGCACTTGCACGCACTTAGTGAGTAAGGACACCGTACGTGAGCAGCACGTGTAAGTACGGCCTCCGTACGATAACGTGGCAACCGCACGGAGACCGTACGTTGTAAGCACGTTGTAAGCACGTACAACGCACTTACCACGTGCGCAACGTACGATGCACGCAACCGCTCACGGCCAGGCGTGGCGTGCGGGCCCCGTACTTACACCGTGCGTGTGACGTGCGTTGCCGGTACTCCCTCCCTGCCTTTGCCACTCCCTCCCTACGTTTTCAGAAAAACGTGGCGGCCGTGGCCTCCCCAAAAACCGTACGGACTAAAAACACGCACGGTGGGTTGTGACCAGGGCTTTACATGCATTGAAGATTGAAGATTCTTTCTTTCATTGCAACAAAATAGAATTTTGCTTGTTGAAAATGGAAAATAATCTTGAAAATAAACTTAAAAGAGGGTTTCAAGGGAAGTAACCCCATTAATGCCTTGCGGCATGATGGATGAGCACTAGTCTAGCAATCCGGAGGTTTCAGGCTTAATTCCCGGCAAAGCCCAATTTTCTATGATCAATTTTCTTTGCTCATTTATCATTTACTTCATACTTTTCTGGTCAGTATCCTCTATCATTGGAAAAATTAGTGCGGAGCCCTGTACTAGTATCTGGTATCAAATCAAATGTGTCAAAACTGTGTTTGTCCTTCAGCAAGACAATTAATCCACATTGCTGCTCTCTACCCAGGAGTATAAATGGGTACTTGGTCGGGTGTTAATTAGCCTTCAGCGCTCGTTGGGCAGCTTGAGCTAGTATGCCCCCCTGGGAGTTGAGATGGTGCACAATATCATTGTGTGGGTTTGAACTGTACCTGATGACCAAGGGTAATAATAGGGCACCTAGATACATGGCGCTCTATAAATGCTATATATTATTATTATTATTAATCACATGGACCAGCCTACTGACCTGGTGAGCAAATGCCGCTGGTGGCGCTGGCCCCCGTCTCATTGCAGTAGTAGCCCGCCCGGCAGGGCAAGCAGTCCGAGTACTGGTCCTGGTTCAGGGACGGGTTGTAGGTGCCGTTGGAGCAGGGCATGGGCAGGTCGCTGCCCTTGGGACAGTAGTGACCAACCGTGCAGTCCTCCTGCCGCGGGTCGGAGGACCCGAGTGGGCAGTAGTAGCCGGGGTCGCAGTAGTCCGTCGTAGAATTGAGGCCGGACTGGTCGCAGTACTCCCCGGCGGTGCAGGGCACCTGGGCAGGGGAGCCTCGGGGGCAGTAGAAGCCTGGCTGGCACTCTCCACCATTACTGGATGGCTGTGAGATGAACACAACAAAACGAGTCTTTATATACATTCTTATATTTACAAATATAGGACAGCATATTGTACATCATTAACTGTAAATGAGAAAATGTATTCTTTTATTTCAATTCTCAACAATATGTGACAAGCATGTGACAAGCATGTGACAAGCCCTTTCGTAAGTTATAGCCCTGGCCTTACATACCCTAGTCTTCTTGGCCCCACTGGAGTACCAGCCCTCTTCACACTGGTCTGTGGGCCGAGAGTTGCAATAGCCCACAAGTCCAATTCAAAACCACAACCCAATCCGTATAGCTCTTGCCCTCCGCTGCAATACCAGCCCTTTGTCCGAGAGTTGCTATAGCCCACAAGTCCCAGTCTTAACCACAACCCATAGCCCTAGCCCTTTCCTTATTTATAGACCTGGCCCTACTTACCCTAGTCTCGTTGGCTCCTCCGCTGCAGTACCAGCCCTCGTCACACTCGTCCGTGGGCCGGGAGTTTCCGTATCCTGCACAGTACCAGCCTGGGGTGCATTCCAGACAGGCAGCGATGTTGTGCTGGGTGCTCGCGTTGTTGAAGGTCCCTGGTGGGCAGGGGAAGGCATACGGGTCGGTGGTGTTCTCAGGACAGTAGTAACCTAGGGATTAAGTGGAATCGTTAAAAAAAATGTCAACATGGGTCCATTTAAGAAATTATTATCATAATTGATTATCATAAAGACGCTTTAGATTATACTCTCAACATCATGTTGTAGATCATGAATTGTAATTTATCATAAGCACTAAAAATAGATCGCTATATCAATATTATCACTTTGATAATCCACAGTGACATACACAATTTTAATCCCTCAGGAATATTCTAAGCAGGGAAAGGCAAAGGCATATGTGATATTATCTGGGCTATACAATTCTAGGTGACAAGTTACCAGAGGATCATCAGCAAGCATTGCATTGCATTGCAGTGCTTTTCAGTGGATCTCTCCATTTCCAATTATATTATTTACTGTATATGCAATGATTCTAGTTTTCATTGTACTTAGCCAGTTTAATTTTACAAATGTAAACTTTTGTCTTGTCTTGTACAATGTTATGTATTTGATTTTCTGTTGGAAATGAAAAAATAAACAAAAACTGAAACTGAAGTACATTAACATGAACGCCGTGCAGAGTTATGTTATAAACAAAGAAACAACTAATCAATTAAGTATTATTATTCATGCAAGATCATTAAAGATTGGTGACTGTCCTCACCTTCTGGGCATTCATTGCCTTGGTAGTTGGTGGTATTGGCATAGCAGTAGTAGCCCACAGGGCAACCATTACACTCCCACGCACCAGGCAGGTCATTGTAGCTACCGGCGGGACAACCTGGGGAGTCATAGAATAACAAAACAAGATATTAAGTAAACATGATAATGATCATAATCATTATAATTCTTATCACCATCTTCACTGTTATCCTTGTCACTATCCTTATCACCAACAAAATTGTCATCTTCATTGTTATCATCATCACCATCATTTTCATTGTCATTTGGGTCATCATCATCATCATCATTACTAAATCCATTAAGAGACCATGTATTCAGGAAGCTTAGCTATCACCGTCATCATCCCCATTATCATCATAATTATCATTCATCATCATTCATCATCATCACACATCATCGTGCACCACCATCATCATCATCATCATCATCATCATCACCACCATCATCATCATCATCACCACCACCACCACCATCATCCTACCTTCAGGATAGTCAGATCCTTGGGGACAGAAGTGCCCCTCTGGACAGATGTGACCAATGATGGGATGAACGGTGTCAACTGGACACTGCGAGTCGTTGAGGTAGAGTGGGTTGGGGCGGTCAGCTCCGGACACGCAGTAGAAGCCCCGCTGGCACGGTGCCGATGGTGATGTCAGATTCACTCCTTGACAATATGAGCCTGGAAATAAACCAACAAAAATGAACAATAACAACAATGAGTCACATTGTACACTGGACACTGTAAGTTGTTTAAGTAGAGGGGGTTGGGGCGGTCAGCTCCGGACACGCAGTAGAAGCCCCTCTAGCAGGGTGCCGACGATGTGTGTCAGGTTCACTCCTTGGCAATGTGAGCCTGGATCAAACATAAATATACAGGGATTTAATCTCAACCGTTGGTACCAATTATGGACAATTTGTGAGTTAGAAAAAGTCAGGAGGAAATGAACATTTAAAATGTTCATTAGCAAGAACAGAGCATAAATGTTTAGGAGCAGTAAATAGCATTTAGTGACGGAATACAATGTGTAAGGAAATCCATTTTGTATTGGAAACGAAGAAGGACAACACCATATATTCTAGGAATTAAAAAAAAATTTAATTTATAGTAATGGGTGAATGTACACATATTTTGATTAAGAAGACAGTCATTTATAATTCAATAGTACATTTGAGCGTAATTTATAACTTTGACTGCAAAGATTAGATGAATGAAAGACCATGAATTGAAATGAATTTGATATCCTATCTGACCTGCATCGCATGGTGTGCAGTCGTCCACTGCAGTGAGTCCAGCCGTCTTGCCATAGGTCCCTGCAGGGCAGGGCTGCCAGTCGTGACCGGTGCCGTTGGGACAGTAATAGCCGCGGGGACACTCCGTCCTGGTCGTGCCAACATCTCCCGCAACTACCAGTTCTGGTATGCAATAATAGCCTGATACAAATATGCAAAAGAGAACACACGTTAGGATACTAATAACAACAGAAATTGTACACATACATCTGTAAATGAATAATCACATTTTAAAGGGTAATAGCCGGATAATTGGGACAGTAATAGCTGCGGGGATACTCTGTCCTGGTGGTGCCAACATCTCCTGCAACTACCAGTTCTGGTATGCAATAATAGCCCGATACAAATATGCACAGGAGAACACAAATTAGGATAGCAATATCAAGAATACACACACATCAATACACATGATGAAAAGGTTATAGCCAGATTCACAAAATGAAAGGGGGAGATTGCTTGCCAACTAGACACATTACAACACTAGGCAACACTAAAGAACTTGGGACTACACAAAATACAATTTGGACAATGACATAAGGAGCATAAGACTTTCCCTACGGGCACCAGTCACAATGCTGTTTGAGTACGTGCCTGCCAGACAATCGTGCGGCTCTGCACTCCCCAGAAGGCACTGCTTACCAACCAATTACATACCAAAACAACATTGGACAACACAAAACCAGATTTGATGATTACGCATGAAGTATAAGACTAACCTTCTGGGCACGTCTCACACTGGCTCTGACCCTGGCTGTCTGTGTAGGTGCCTGCCAGGCAATCGTGCGGCTCTGCACTCCCCAGGGGACACTGCTTGCCAATCGGACAGATGACAGCCTTGCTGGATGAGGAACCACGAGGGCAGTAGTAGCCAGGATCGCAATAATCTGTCGGCTCGGTCAGACCTTTCATGTGGAAGAACAATCATCAGTTAATGAATTGCTTAACATACCTTCTGTGAAAACAGTGATGTTATTGACAAAAAATTAACAACAATGCAGATTGAATAAAGGTCCATTAAGTAATGTCTAATTGAAATGGCCCTCTATCATAATTAATTCAGTAATCATAATTACTAAAATAATCATATGCAAAGAAAAACCATTTAAATAAGTTGAAATACATTACATTGCCCCACTTATTTAACCATGAAACAGATTGACAATGAAAAAGCTCATTTTGATTTGCAGGACTTGCCCAATAAATTAATGTTGCATCAAAGTTTCTTTCCTGATTTAAACGTTATATTTATTCCAAGGTTAATTACAAGCCTGAACTTATCAATGTTATTTTTATCGGTTATAAATTGAATTTTTATCAAAACATTATTAACAGGCGAGATGTCCTACCAAGGCCATCGCAGTAGAAACCAGGTGTACAGTGGAAGCACTCCTCCTCCAGAGAGATGCCTGTGTCATTGAAGAACGTCCCATTGGGGCATGGGGCGGGGTCAAAGGTCGCAGGACCACAGTAGTGGCCCGCTGGACATATCAGGCTGTAAGGGCTGGTAGAACCCTCCTCGCAGTAGTAGCCGGAGGAACAAGCACCGCTCACAGCGATTTGACCTACAGAACAAAAATATGATAAAATGATTTAGTAAATACATGTATATAAAATGTACTAGTATCTTATGTTTAAGGATTGGGGTCAAAGGTCACAGTACAATATAGTAGTGACCTGGCTGTAGGGGCTGGTAGAACCCTCCTCGCAGTAGTAGCCCGGGGAACATGCCCCACTCACAGCAATTTGACCTCCAGACAGCAACAGAAAATATGATAAAATAACGAAGTAAATATCAAACATATATATTATTTCTTTTAGGTCCTACAGGTCGGTAAAGATCGCAAGACTTCAGGAATGACTCAAGTGCGCATAACAGGCTGTAGGGGTGGTGGATCCCTCTATGGAGTAGTAGCAGGAGGATCAAGCACCGCTCACAGCAATTTGACCTACAGACACCTACATAAATTATGATTGAATAACAATGATGTACATGTGGGTAAATAATAAAATATGATAAATAATAAAAGATATATTTTTGTTGTACATAACCATCATGATCAAGCAGCGTGTGTACATCATTGCAGAAGTGAGTGAGTTAAAAGAGCGAGTCCCTATGCAAAGGGATTCATTGTCCCTTTTTTAATTGCTTTTCCAGGGTCAGGTAAGAGTATGTGAAGGTTATAAACCTTGTAAAAAGTAATACATTCATCCAGTTAATTTTGATACAAATAATACAAAGCACATTTGAAAGCAAATTCTATACTAGACACTTTTGACCGTAGTCAAGAGTATCCGGATTTGGATACATGAACAATAGGGATAAAATCAGACTTTGATTTTCTTTCTGTTTTCACTAGGTAAACATGTTTTTTTTTAATGAAAGTCTCTTGAATCATTCTCAAGAATCTTACAAAGAAATTAGTAAATGATTGAAGTCTTAAATATCACTTTTGGGGGAATATAAAGTTAAATGAATTGCTTTAACTACAGGTACAATCAATACTGACCGGTTTCATTGCAGAAGTATCCCTCTGTGCAGTTGAGACATTCATCCACGGAATGTAGCATGATGTTGGGACTAAAGTAGCCCTCTGGACAAGCTACAGGACTGGCCGTACCTTCAGGACAGTAGTAGCCCGCTGGACACTCATTGTTGAAAGTGTCTGATGATAGAAACACAGACACAAAATGTTAATCTAAGTATTACAGGTTGAAACATTCATGGCAAGCAGTATGATATTAGGACTAAAGTAGCCCTCTGGACAAGGATTGAAACACAGACATAAACATTAAGGTTTATCTAAGTATTAAAGGTTGAAACATGCATGCCATGTAGCATGTTGATGGGACTAATAGTCCGGTCACATATCAACGGATTGCGTAAACGGACGTCAAACGGAGAGCTAAAATTTCCATCCGTTCGTCTCCGTTCGTATGCGTTTCTTGTCCGTTCCTTGTCCGGTGATGTACGTTGTTATATGTTTTGTACATAAAGCAATGGAAACGACTTTCATCACCAGATAATTTCATTTCGCAAATTTTCTATTCGTTGGGCATTCGTTTCCGCTATCCGTTGATATCTGACCGGGCCATAAAGTAGCCATCTGGACAAGCCACAGGACTGGCCGTACCTTCCGGACAGTAGTAACCCGCTGGACACTCATTGTTGAAAGTGTCTAAAGGATTGAAACACAGACATAAACATTAAGGTTTATCTAAGTATTAAAGGTTGAAACATGCATGCCATGTAGCATGGTGATGGGACTAAGGTAGCCTTCTGGACAATTAGCCACAGGACTGGCCGTACCTTCCGGACAGTAGTAGCCCGCTGGACACTCATTGTTGAAAGTAAGGATTGAAATACAGATGAAAAAGTGTAAATGTTAATCTAAGTAGTAAAGGTTAAAAGATTCATGGCATGAAGCATGGTGTTGGGACTGAAGAAGTCATGTGGATAAGCCACAAGACAGACCGTTTCTCAAGGACAGTACCAGCCAGCCAGTCCGTCATTGTAGACACTGTCTGACGAACAGAAACATGGACAAAAACATGTTCATGAAATATGAGGGTTGAAACATTCATGGTGTCAGGACTAAAGTAGCCATCTGGACAAGCAACAGGACTGGCTGTACCTTCAAGACAGTAGTAACCTGCTGGAAACTCTTTGTTGAAAATGTCTTAAAGGGAAATTTTCCCCATCATCTATTTACCTTTGATTAATTTCTCTGCACATTAAAACATAATTTCATGCAAATATGTCCAATGTTTGCCCTCTGAACAAAGGAGGGGTATCATTCAAAGTCAATCGCTGTATGGGCTAATCCCATTCATCGCGTATACCATGGAGGCTGCCATTATATTTTTTGAAACCCGGATTTTGAATTGTTCGCGCCGACATGCTACATGTACATTTTGTACGTCAAACCCGAACAAACAAGCTCGGCCACTTTTTGTTAGCTCTCGCAGCTCGCGGGGTTTGTGCACAAACACAAGGCAAAACGTGAGCCAACAACAAGAGCCCCAGGGGGGCACGACGCTCACCTGAGGTCAATCAATTCACATCTGGCGCATGTTCTCTCTGGCACCCTCAGAAGATATGAAATCAGTTGAAATCATGCCAAAATCTATAATGTGATGTACTATTTAATCAATAACTTTTGATCCCCTGTACCTAACATTATGATTTACCATAATGTTTGGGTGAATCATAAAAAAAGACAGACACACATATAAGACAAAGCTTAACACATTTCACCAGCCACTGACCACTTCAGCATATTAACCCCACTCACATAGGGACCCTATGGGGCCATTCTGCGATGGCCTGTCATACTTCTGGATCTTGAGAAGAAGATATTTAAAATTAACATATTTTTTACACTTGGTGCCCTCCCCCAGGGCCCCCCTGAGGGCCACGCCCACCATTTTAGCAACTTCGATTCCTCTACCCCTAAGGATGATTCCTGCCATGTTTGGTTGGAATCTAATCATTGGTTCTGGAGAAGAAGATGAAAATGTATATTTCCTATGGTAGGGCCCCAAAAAAAACTGTTACGCCCACAGGGCCCTTGTGGGGCCACCCACAAAAATCTTGTGAACAACTTTCATTCTTCATCAATAGAGGCATCTACATATGAAATATCAGGTCTGTCATACTTCTGGATCTTGAGAAGAAGATGTTTAAAATTTACATATTTTTTACACTTGGTGCCCTCCTCCAGGGCCCCCCTGGGGGCCACGCCCACCATTTTAGCAACTTTGGTTCCTCTACCCCTAAAGATGATTCCTGCCATGTTTGGTTGGAATCTAATCATTGATTCTGGAGAAGAAGATGAAAATGTATATTTCCTATGGTAGGGCCCCCCAAAAAACTGTTACGCCCACAGGGCCCTTATGGGACCACCCACAAAAATCTTGTGAACAACTTTCATTCTTCATCAATAGAGGCATCTAAATATGAAATATCAGGTCTGTCATACTTCTGGATCTTGAGAAGAAGATGTTTAAAATTTACATATTTTTTACATTTGGTGCCCTCCCCCAGGGCCCCCCTGGGGGCCACGCCCACCATTTTAGCAACTTTGGTTCCTCTACCCCTAAATATGATTCCTGCCAAGTTTGGTTGGAATCCGATCATTGGTTCTGGAGAAGAAGATGAAAATGTAAAAAGTTTACGGACGACGGACGACGCACGACGGACGACGCACGACGCACGACGGACGACGGACGACGGACGACGGACGAAAAGCGATCACAATAGCTCACTTGAGCCTTTGGCTCAGGTGAGCTAAAAAGAGTAGTTCGGGTTTGACGTCACATTCTAGAGCGATCCGAGTTTCATAAACATCAATGGCAGCCTCCTTGGTGTTTGCGATGAATAGGATTATCCCATACAGCGAGTGACTTTGAACGATGTTCATCCCTTGCTCAAAAGGCCAATGTTGGTCGTATTTGCATGAAATTGTGTTTTAATGTTTAGAGAACATAATCAAAGGTGATTATATGTTGGGGAAAATGTCCCTTTAAGGATAGAAACACAGACAAAAACATGTTTTATTAATTTTAATCTAAATATTAAAGGTTGAAAAATTCATGGCAAGCAGTATGAATTTAGGACTAAAACAATACAAATCAAATCAAATCAAACCAAAATTTCATGTATCTTACCATAAGTAGGTGTTGTAATGTTAGCTCCCTTCCTGCAGTAGTAGCCTGGGGCACACATGGCTGGAGGGTATGATAGTCCAGGCTGGTTACAAGCATAGCCTCCAATACACGGTGTACACTCATCTTCACTCGTTATACCTATTTCAAAGACCGGATGAAACACTTACATTTCCCCATAAAACTTAAAATATGACTGTTTTATGAATATGTGGAACACAAAATACATGACTGTATGATTTTTTTTTACAATAGAACATAATGTATATTTTTACATGACTATTTTACTAAAGATACCATCAAAAATGGACTTGTAATTGTCATGAGTTGTTTAAGGCTCATTCAGTAGATTACCCTGCTAGGTTTTAGCATGTTTATTGTCACAATCTAGATTTAATGAATATCTGATCTGCCAAGTTGTTGAATGTCTCATAAAGTAACAGGACTTGCTCGGCAAATACTATTCAAAACAGGTATTAAATAGCCTGATCGAAATGTAGTACATGGGATTGTATAAAGATATATTGCAGGAATACATTTTCAAAAACAAGAAACAAATACGGATAATTTGAGTGAATAAGCAAAAATGTAACCAGTCAAGTTGTTGAAGGTTCCATAAGGACATGGGGACAGTCAGAGGACACATACCACACAACAGGCCTAATTGTTGCATTGCAGTAAAAGCCTTCAAGATACATGTACTTCTTGCACAAATATTAGAAGAATGACGAAATTAATCATATAATTTGAAAGAATAAGCACAAATGTTACCAGTCAAGTTGTTGAAGGTTCCGTACGGACACTGGAACTGCTCAGCGTACTCCGTTCCATTGGGGCAATAGTAGCCGGAAGGACAGACGTACGACCCATGCCAGACGACCGGCCCAATGGTTGCGTTGCAGTAGAAGCCAGCCGGACATGTCTGACACGTCCACTGACCGGGGGTGTCCTGGAAGGTGCCCGAGGGGCAAGGGGTCGGGTCGGGGCTACCGGTCTCACAGTAGTGACCCTCGGGGCAAGTGTACTGGGCTGGGGCAGCTTCCCGCTGACCGGTGGGGCAGTAGTAGCCCTGGTCACAGTCCGCGGTGGGGTTGGGGAGACCCTCCTCTCCGCAGTACATGCCTGCAAAAGCAATCAATAACAATGCACAATAGATCTTAGTTTATGATTCAAATTAAACATAAGCACAAACAAATTGGACTTAACCAGCAATGTAAGCCGAGTATCAATAAGCATTCATCGGTCTAAACTTTTGTTTTAAACATTATGGAAACTGACCAGTGTCAGGTGTTTATAAAAGCTTCTGACCATCACCAGCAGCATTCAAAGGGGTTTATGAAAAGAAGAACCAGCACAAGGGCTTTCTTGCTTAGAAGGTAGAGCACAAAAATACAAAGCTAAATAAGATGGATTGGTATGCACCTATATGCTGGTAGTGCATGTTTTCAACCTTGCTTTTCACCCTTCCCAAAGAGCAGTTGCTAAAGTTGCCAGTCGTCCAGCTTCAACCAACTAGAAAAAGCCTGAAATGTTTCGGAAAAGTTTATTTTAGATCCATAACAAGTTGTAACAAAAGAATATGACACCAGTTACTTCCGAACTCTATATTATCAACTAAATATAAACAAATACATGTAAAACGATACCTTTAGTGCAGTTCTTGCAGTTCGTTATATCGGATTGACTCTCAGCATCCAAATAGTAGCCCATGTCACATGCGTAGGGATAGTGGCTGCCTGTAGGACAGTAGTGGCCCATGGGGCAGACATTGCCTGTGATGTTGTCTGTTGGATTCCCCACTGATGCCTTGCTGATGCAGTAAAAGCCTGAAGAAAAAAAATCATCATAAAATTGCAAAATAACATCAAAATTTCACAAATACAGAAACAACATTGTAATACAAAGGGAAACGATTTAGTGACAAGTTTAGAAAGGCAAGATTTATTCTACAATACACATAGCAGTAATAAAATATGAGATAGAGAAGTTTTTCATGAAAAAATGTATTTTTGAGTAAAACATCCTCTTTTAGTTAACTTGTGTAAAAAGTCCTCTTTGAGTTAACTTGCATTTACCTTGTGTGCAGTGAAAACATTGTTTTTGTTGAAATTCTTGTGAGAACTTTTACCAAAAGGTATTATTTCTAGAAATGTGCTCCCAGATTGGAAAAGTGAAATTGCTGGCAGGAAAGTACTTATAACAAGTAATTATAATATCTGCCATTCTGGAAGCAGTAAATTCCAGTAATTTTGTTGCCAGTTTCAAAGGGACTGATGAGTGAAGAAAAATGTGGTTACCTGGCAGGCAGTCCAGCTGAGGGATGGCGAGTCCTGCGCGGTGACAGTACGTCCCCGGGTCACAGTCTATGGGCAGCTCAGAGCCTGCAGGACAGTAGGTTCCGGCCTGACACTGTCCTCCTACGTCAGGGTCTGTGGGCATCGGGTTAGAAGCACCGGACATGCAGTACCAACCATCACTGTAAAATCAAAGAGAGGTTTTGGTTGGTCTGTTACTAGAAATGTCAGAGGCAGTACATCCCCGGTTCACAGTCAGTGGGTAGCTCAGAGCCAGCTGGACAGTAGGTTCTGGCCTGACGCTGCCAGATTTATTACTAGAACTCTCAGATACAGTATATCCCTGGGTAACAGTCAAAGGGAAGCTCAGAGCCAGCATTCAACATGCTCTACTGTCAGTTCTAGATTCCCACAATCACATGCAGGGCTATATGGTATCTTTCATTTTCCATCAAGGTAAATTACTACATGTACATGTATATTGCAAAAATAGGTGACCTGCAGTTGTATGTGGGCCACTCACTGGTTGTGGTTGTGGTTGTGGTTACATGTGATTGCCCATGCAATACATGCCAATGTATATTGTAAAAAAAAAATTACCTGCAGTTGCCTGTAGGCCACCGCTTGTGGTAGCCCATGCAATACATGTAAATGTGTATTGTAAAAAAAAGGTTACCTGCAGTTGCCTGTAGGCCACTGGTTGTGGTAGCCCATGCAGTACATGCCGCCCAGACACGCCAGGCAAGAAGAGTTGCTGGTCTGGCCGGTAGCATTGTTGAACGTTCCGGGCCAGCAGGGGAACTGCTCGCCGTGCTCAGTTCCGTTGGGGCAGTAGTATCCAGCAGGACAAATGTTAGACTCATACTCTGTGCTGTTGGCTGGACAGTAGAAGCCTGTGGACAAATGACAATGACAATGATCAATTTTGATTGATTATTCCAACGAGATAAGACTTTGCCAGTAAGGCGTTAAAAAAATGTAGCAATTTTCAGAGACTTTGCGAGGTCTAGGACTAGGAGGAGGAAGAGAACCAATGAGTGGACGATGTGGAGAGAGAACAGAAAAAAGCCAAGGTAGTTGGACTAGGTCTAAAAAAGGATCCTGTTCACCATGCTCTGTGCCTTTTGGGCATTAGTAACCAGCTGGACAAATGTTAGATTCATACTCTGTGCTATTGGCTGGATAGAAGAAGACAAGCAAACCGTTGATAAAAGAAACGAATGGCCGTTAACGTAACGATTAAAGACACAGGCCAAAAACTATATTCTGTATTGTAATTTGTCTAGCCACCATTTTTCTAGCAGGGATTCTACAACGCTTTGTATGATCTTAAACAAGGAACCCCCATTAATAAATTTACATTTTAATGTGAGTTTTATTGCCTTAGTTTGTTTTTAATGTGAAGAACAATGAAGCGTGAGTATTCGGACCTTGCGGACACTCCTTGCAGACATCCTGTCCCTCGTTGTCCTGGTAAGTCCCCTCTGCACATCCCAGGGGCAGACCAACTCCCTCCGGACAGTAATGGCCCCGGGGACACACCCCTCCAATACCGGTGTACCCTCCAAGCAGAGGACAGGTGTCGTTGTACGTCTCGTTGGTGCCGGGGGTGTGCGGGTTACCCCTGTCGACACCAGAGTTGCACCAGTAGCCCGCATGGCAGAGGTCGGTCACGTTGGTGGCTGCTTGGTCGGGGCAGAAGTACCCTGGAAGACAGTCGGTGCACTGCTCAGTCTGTAGGGAGCGACACAGAATGAAACATAAATAACATCAATATATAGTCAAGATCAATGATCACTGATAAACAAACAGGCACATGTCAAGCTATAGCACTCATGGATGGTGCTAGGGGGTGGGTGAGTTACCCTGGTCGACCCCAGAATTGAAGTATCCTGCATGGCAGAGGTTGGTCACGTTGGTGGCTGCTTGGTCAGGGCAGAAGTCTGTAAGCAGTGACAACGAATTAAACAAAGTTAACGCTATCAATAAAGAGTTAAGATCAATGATCACTGATAAACAAACATGTCAAGCTATAGCCCTCATGGATGATATCAGGGGTGGTTGAGTTGCCCTGTCTACCACAATGTTGCACTAGCAAATTAAATCCTGAATGGATTAACAAACCAAGTACTGACCATAAATAGGTTGGTTTGGTCACTGTAGGTGCCCGCTGGACACGGCATCCAGTCCAGACCGGTTCCGGCCGGACAGTAGTAGCCTGCAGGACAGTCAGCATAGCCTGCCTCAAGGTCTGGGTGGCCAATGGTCTCGTTCTCTGGCACGCAGTAGAATCTGTCAAACAAACAAACAACCAAACATTAACCCTTTCCCTTCAAGATTCTGAAATCCCTATAGACTGTGTACATAGTGCACCCAGTTCCCGTTAGCATCGGGTTATCATTAATAAATAACTGTTACAATTTGGTTAGGAAATCTAAATATACACAACATTTTAATCAGCGCGGGTAATTTTTGTGTGTGTATTTTGCAGAATTTATTGCAAAGTTGCAATAGCAAATGTGCAGTGTGCGGAAACTTAATTGTCAATTTACATGTACTTTGTGCATGCATAAACATGCCCCAAAGTTACAATAAATTACAACAAATGTTAACAAGTGTGTTCAAATACTGGTAAAATGCTTGGTTAAAGAGTGCATACTCATGGATTTGTCATATTATGAGTTATATAAACTGAGCAACTTCTCCTTCTCCTTCTCTCTCACTGTCATTATTAATAACGGTACATACCCCTGTGGACACGTGAGGCAGCTTTGCTGTGTTGTTCTGTTGGTGTACGTTCCTGCCGCGCAAGCCTTGGGTTCAGCAGAGCCTTCGGGGCAGTGCAAGCCGATTGGGCACTGGATGGCAGCAGCGACAGCTGATCCTGTAGAGAAAAATAGAAGACAGAAGAACCAGGGATTAACAGAAGGCCTGAAGTAAGTGATTTTAAAAAGAATGGAGCCGGAAGTAAGCCTTTTCCAAGCACTTTAGGATAGGATTACCCTTGGTCATCAGGTACAGTTCAAGCCTGCACAATTATCATATTCACCATCTCAACTCCATGGGGAGCTTACTAGCCATACCTAGTCTTTCTTAGGGTATTTTCAAGCTAATAAACACCCGACCGTGTACTCATTTATACTCCTAGGTACAGTAGAGACCAGCTAATGCTTTGCTCGAAGACATAAATTAAAAGGCATCTAATGGTTTGGACCTAATGGTTTGGACCTAGGCTCACATGATTTGAAGTCAAGCACTTATCTGATCATGCCACAACACCTTCACAATATTAATAAGATACATGTATATGATGTACGTAAATGACTGAATATAAAGTCAGGATTTGAGACCCCTTACCTGTGGGGCAGTAGTACCCAGCCGTGCAGAGGCCTTCTTCCTGCGACAGGCCTGTCTGTTGACAGTAATAGCCGGCCGTGCAGTTACGGCACTGCGCCACCTCGTACAGCCTGGTGTCATTGGAGAATGTCCCTGAGGGACACCTGAAGGGCACCGAGGTAGCTTCAGGACAGTATCTGCCAGATGGACACACATACTGCTCCTGGTTGTCTGAGCCCTGGAGACAGTAGAACCCTTCCGTGCAGGGGCCAACTGGATCAGTTAGGGATGTTACATCACAGTAGTAACCTACACAAGGAAAAAGATTGGTGCTATGTTTAGGATTCTGATTATTCACTCATTGCAGGTTGATTTAATTTTAGTCTACAGGATTTTCCAGAAGGACACACATACTGTTCCTGGTTGTCCCATCCCGGGAGACAGAAGAACCCTTCTGTGCAGGGGCCAACTGGTTCAGTCAGGGATGTCACAAACAGTAGTAACCTACCCACAAGAAGAAAGCATCAAAGTTTGTGATATAGCTAAACTAGATCTATTTTGATGTTAGGTATCTCCAAGAAGGACTTTTGTAGACTAATACTGTTGGTTCAATGGTTCCTTCAAGACAAATTAAATGCATCACACCACTATATACATGTATACATTCAAATAGTAAAACATTTTGATATCCAAAATTTAATCAAGTGCTAATACTCACCAGCGGTACACAGTTCACATTCGGTGACATTCATAAGTCCAGTGTTGTTACTGAAGGTACCCAGAGGGCACGCCGTAGGTTCAACGGTGCCTTCCAGACAGTAGTGACCCACTGGGCACTCGTCAGCATCGTAGCCCTGGCTCGGAGTCGCCATGCGAGCTGCTTGGCGGCAGTAGTAGCCAGCGGAGCACAGCGTGCGCGGATACGTCAGGCCCGGCTCGCCGCAATAGTATCCTCCCAAGCAGTTGGCGCACTCCGATTGGTTGCCGAGGCCGGTCACGTTGTTGAAGGTTCCGATTGGACACTTGTAGTACGTGGCTGCACTGGTACTATCTGGGCAATAGTGGCCTGAAAACAACAAGCACTTTCAATTAAAATCGTTATTTAAAAAAAAGTTATTCTGTCATGTTAGGACCTTGTGTTTCTCCAGTCAGATATATGGCAATTAGTACTTGAATGTAGTTCAGTGGATCTCACAATGAGAAAGTTGCACATTCCTTTTCAAGCCCCAATTTTTATTCTTGTTTTGTTTTTATTTTTGTATATAAAGTTGAAGCTGGTTTCCTCATGTTTACAATTCATGTTTTGATGAACTATCTGAATATCTGCTAAGAACAAAATAGCCTAAGGGTCATTCCACACCCATTGATATTTAACAAAAATAATATCATAACACAACATAATTATACATTTTCATGTTTCAGATGTGCCATACAATAAAAAAAAAAAAAATATATCAAAAATATATAAAATACCCTCGGGACAGATGTAAGTCGTGTAGTTGACGACAGGCCCATTGGTGTCATCACAGTAGAATCCCATAGGACAGGTCTTGCAGTCCCACTGTTGGGGCTGGTCCTGGTAGGTTCCCGCCGGGCAGGCCTGTTCCTCGGCGAAGTTCTCCTCGCAGTAGTACCCGGGCCTGCAGATGTATTCATTGGGAGTGGCAACGGTTTGGCCTCCTGGGCAGTAGAAACCTGTTAATTGTTCAGTGAAAAGTTCAGATTATTAAACACTTTATACAAAACAAGTTGACAAGGTATTAAGAAAAATAGAAGAAAAACAAGGCTCAGTCATGTAAGTCCAGTCCAAAATTTTTTTCATTTGTTTATCTGTTTAATTTTTTGGTCAGTTTCTCCTATCTTTGCATTTGAAATGTACATTGTAAATCCTGTGGTTGGTGAATGAGTTTGTGTGTCAGTTGTCATAACACAACAAATTAATTAATCTACATTGCAGGTTTGTATGTCCCCTGTGCAGTCTCCATAAGGTTTATACATACATGTACATATTAAGTAAGACTGAAGAATGGTAAAAGCCAGCTTACCTCTTTTGCAGTTTCCCTCTGGCTGTGCCAGTCCACTGTCGTTGCAGTACTTGCCAGCCAGGCAATCTAGACAGTAGGTGATGTTCTTAGCCAGCTGGCTCGGCTGGTAGGTTCCCGGTGGACATGCCTCTTCCCAAGAGCTGCCCTCTACACAGTAGTATCCTGGACTGCAACGGTTACCTATCAACACAGATGGAACTTTGTTAATGTTGAAATAAGCTGTAAATCATCACCATACATGAAGGTATACCGTAGTGCACTCAAACCTAAATCATGGTTTCATCATACGCTACTCATCATCATAATTGCTACTCACTATCATCATCATTTTTGAAAAATGTGCTGAAAAAAAGTTATTATTATTATTTATTACAGTATCATGATCATGATCATCAGTATCATGATCATTATCATCATCATCATCATCATCATCATCATCATCATCATCATCATCATCATCATCATCATCATCATCATCATCATCATCTTTAAAAGCATTTTATTTCTATAATTGACAACAGTTATTAATGATTAATTAGAATTACCACTATCATATCATCATAATCATTCATTTTTCTTCTTTTTGTTAATATACTCCCTTTTCTTCTTCCTTAACTCCTTCTTCTTACCATTTTAGTTTTCTTCTTCTTCTTTTTAGTATTATACAAAATTACTATTATAACTTTATCATCCTTGCATGTCTTACCACCGGTTCCCATGGGTGTAGGAGTGGTGGAGCCGTTGGTGCAGTAGTAGCCTGCAGAGCACATGGCATGAGGGGCGTCCAGACCGGCCATGTGGCAGTACCATCCCGGGTCGCAGGTGGTGGGTGACGACGATCCCTGAGGGCAGTATTCACCTACAAAGAGGATACAAAGCATGGGCGTCGATACTTACGTCAGAGGGGGATGAATGAATAGATCATCCCCCCCTGATGAATGGGTATCAATGACGGATCGACGCCCATGATACAAAGAAAATAAAATGACATTAGAACATATTGTTTGGTACTGCAGCCAGACCAGTCATGCTTTAGTACCAGGCTGGGTCGCAGATGGTTGGTGACGACGATCCCTGAGGGCAGTATTCACCTACGAAGAAGATAAAATAACAAATGCCATGCATTTAAATAAAAAATCTTTTGTTTAGTGCAGAGCACATGGCATGAGTGAAAGTACAAACTAGGGTCAAAGGTTATTGGGCGACGTTATTCCCTAGGGGCAGTATTCATCTACGAAGACAATAAAAAGGAAATAAAAAGACATTAGAAATGATTGCTTATTACAGACTGAAGTACCCTGCAAGGTGCATAGCATAAGGGGAGGCCAGACCAGTAATGTGGCAGTACCATCCCGGGTCCGAGTTTCTACGTGCCCCCTCCCCCTAATAATTTGCACACACAAAAAAAGAAACACAAGGGGGAAATCTTGAAAACATAAAGATAACATATTTTCCTCCTATAATACTACATGTACATGTACATGCATGTATTATAACTCATTTTCATGAACAACATTCTTTCTCTTTTATACATGTACTGAAGCAGTGCTCCATCCAATAAAATGCAAATATGTACTTACCCGCCTGGCACTCTCCACCCAGTGCAGGGTCAGAGGGCTGGGGTTGGTAGGACGCGCTGATGCAATACCAGCCGGCGTCGCACAGGTCCGTGGGGTATTCATTTCCCTGCCCTTCACAGTACATACCAGGCAGACACTCCACGCACCATGACTCATTGTGGCCACCTGAAGTTAATCAATATAAGCAAACAGAAAAATGATTATATTTTTTTCAAATTATTGACGCACTTCTATCGAAATAAGATAAGTTTGAAAGTGATAAAAGGTCAGATGTCAAGCTCCAGTAAAAAATTATATACAGGGAGTCTACTGAAAGTACAAAGAACTAAAAACAAACAGAGAATAACAGAGATATAATAAGTTAGAACTGTTAGTAAAGTAAGTAACTAAGTAAGTAGTAAGAAATTAATTCTTTCAAATTGTTAAAAAACATTGTAGCAAGCCATCAAGTAAGTAAATAAGTAGTTTAACATGTAGAGGTTCTTACCAGTGAGGTTGTTAAATGTGCCTTCAATGCAGGGGTTCATGAGGTCATAGGTCGTTCCAGGCGGACAGTAGTAGCCAGCAGGGCAGGGAGTATCTCTGCGTAGGATTTAATATACATGTACATCATGAGATTTAAAATGGCAATAACTACATGTAGATATATTTTTGAAGTATACATGTACATGTATATGACAGAAATAATCATTGACAAAATAATGTTGCTTCTTACGTAGGATTTGCTGGCAAATCGTTAAACCCCTTCCCTTTGAGATTCTAAAATCCCCATAGACTTTGTACATAGCCCATCCAGTTCCCGTCAGCAACGCATACACCCACATTATAGCCCACTGAAAAAGTTCAAGTACTGCATACCCAACTTTTTCTAAATGATATCCATTCTTTGATCGTACTAAAAAAAGACTGTGGTGTTATCTTTTTGGGGTTTGTAATCCTAAAAGAGACATTTTTTAACCTCTTTTCATACAAAAAGTACAAAAAGCCAACTTTGTGTCTGACTTACAGGTATGTTGTTGCATTAGGCAGGCAGTAGTATCCCGCTGGACATTCCTTGCACAGCTCCTGACCATCCTGATCCTGGTACGTCCCCTCGTCACAACCAAGAGGGCGCTCTGAACCTTCGGGGCAGTAGTGACCCAACGGACAGACACCACCGTAGCCTGTGTGGTTTCCTGATTGGACACAACAAAAAATAATATAGATAAATAATGATATGTACATGTATATAATTATCATCATCATAATCATCATCATGATCATCATCATCATCATCCTCATCATCATCATTCTCCTCATCATCTTCCTCATCATCATCATCATCATCATCATCATCATCATCATCATCATCATCATCATCATCATCATCATCATCATTCTCCTCATCATCTTCCTCATCATCATCACCAACGTCATCATCATCATCATGTATTTGACTGTGTACCTGTATAGGTGCACGTATCATTGGGGAACTCTGTTGGGTTTGGTCTATCCACACGTGAAGTACAGAAGTATCCTGGATCGCACTGGCCACTCGGTTCAGTCAGGTTCACTCCATCACAGTAGAAACCACCTACCGAGGGAAAAATGGAAAGAGAAATGTATTGATATGACTTATTTGATTTCATTCATTCAGTCATTTATTCATTCACATTCATTCATTCATTCAATCATTCATTCATTCATTCATTCATACATTCATTCATTCATTTGTTCCTTACACCAATTTTCCCTTTTTCACTAAGTAAACATTGGTATTTTTCTATGAAACTATAACACATATTACTCAGATTAAATCATCTCACAATGATATTGGTAAAATTCTGAAAAACCCTATGAAGTTTAATAATGAGGGTGAGTTTAATAATGGATCACTTTAATCTTATTAATTTCTGTTTATTCTCTGACCTGGACAGTCGGAGCAGTCATCTTCCATCTCCAGGCCCATTCTAGCCCCATAGGTCCCTGGGGGACAGGCCGTCCAGTCGCGACCGGTTACAGCCAGACAGAAGTAGCCCTGGGGACACCGCCTGAAGCCAGATGAGGAGTTTCCTGGAAGGACAAAATACAAGAGCGTGAATTCGAGGATTTGCATAATAACAGGCAAGTGTGAATTTTGGGAAAACACATGAATAGTTTATAATATGGCTGCCTCGCAGGAAATGAAGAGTTTATAATAATGCAAACAATTATTTTTAAAATGCAATGTTTTTAATTTATAAGATGCTTTCAGATTGTGGGGATGCTGCATGTACACTGAAGATCGCCATTTTGAATTAGGCGAGTTTGTGTGTGCTGAGTAACACTGAATCAGAGTATATTGCACACCTTGCAAAATGGCACCACAAATCTGATTTACAAAATAATCAAAATTAAATGTAACTTTAAAAGACGAAGGGCCGAACAAGTACAGCAAGACACTCCCACCATATGTACATAACTTCAATTACTTATTCAGGCACGCAGTAGAATCTAACAGTGCATTTTAATTACTCTGCGGCCTATGTGAGGTTGGTAAAGGACACACATCCCACAGTTGGGAAATCAAACCCACAACCTTTAAATTAAAAAGACAAAGGGCCGAAAAATTATACCGAGACACTCCAATAAACATACCTTCAATAACTTCTTCCGGCACGCAGTAGAATCCTGCAGGGCAATCCAAGCAGTCTGCTGCCTGCGTGAGGTTGGTGAAGTACCCTGGCTGGCACGGAACTGGGAGGGCACTCCCCATGGGGCAGTGGAGGCCGATGCTGCAGGGGTAGTCATCGGGGTTGGGGACACTCTGGCCTGGCGGACAGTAGAACCCTGGATCGCACTCACCAACAGGAGCTGACAGACCTATATGTGGAGTATAAAGAGGATTAAAATGACATATTTTAAAGTATGAATAAATTAATGAATAACTGAATAACTGATGGATGAAATAGTATGAATTGACGAATTGATGAATGGATAATTGAATGAATGTATGTGGATAAATGTATTGCATCAATGAATTAATGATTTAATAAATTTTTTAAATGTATGAATGACGGCACTGCCTACAGGAAATTTTATTTGACAACTAGTAATTCGCCACCAACGATTAAGATCTACAAAACACAAGTTTATTTGTTGGGCAAATTTGCCCAACTGAAAGAAAATCTTTTCACGACCATTCACGACAAATTGATTTTGCAGTAAGCCCAAGTATTTCTGCACCAGTCCTGAACAGGTTAAATATATAGAGAGCCCTGGGGGGTGTTTCACAAAGATTCTAAGTTGAACTTAACTCTAAGTTGGACTTTACTATTATGGAAAGCCATTTGTAGTCTTGGAATACAATATATTCAAAAGCAACAAAGCAAGAATTTAAGACTTTTCATAAATGCTGCATCAAGAACATGAAATCTCCTTATTAATATTAATGATTTGACTCAACATTTTATGCCTTTGAAAAATGACTCTTACAAAAAATGTTCAAAGAAACTAATGGCTTTCCATACTTTTTAAGTCCAACTTAGAGTGAAGTTCAACTTAGGATCTTTGTGAAACACCCCCCTGGAGTGTGAGTGTTACTGACCTGTATCGTTGCAGTACCATCCCTCATCGCAGTCCACGCACTGACTGGTGTTCCAGCGCTCCAGGGTGGGGTTGTAGGTCCCGTGGAGGCACGGCTCAGGGGTGGGAGACCCCAGGGGGCAGTAGTGACCAACTGGACACGACACATTGGTGGCGTCCCACGAACCAAGCTCACAGTAGAACCTGCAAATACAAGCAACAATAAAAGTCTTAAGTAATAGCACAAGATTAATCTTCATTTCTCATATTAACAGAAACAATTACACTGGGGTGCGAGAGTAGGTCCTGTCGGGGCACTACTCCGGAGATGGGGACCCAGGGATACAGTAAGTGACCAACTGGACACGACACATTGGTGGCGTCCCACGAACCAAACTCACAGCAGAACCTTTAACATAAGCAATATTTAATGCGAAAACATAAGTAATAAAAAGATAACTTTTTTAATAACCAAGAATACTTGCATACAGACTGCTGTGTACATCAATTAAAAATTAAGAACATGACAAAAAAATAGAGCTTAAATTAGTAGTAAGAGCTCAAGTAATAAAACTAAATATATGACATTTTTATATTATGTTGATTATGAAATTGCTTAAAGACTTTAACTAAACAGTTTTCATCTTAAAAAGAATGGTTTGAAATCAGACAGCACAAGTTATTTTTATGAAATAGGGTAAAGCTGTTCTTTACAGGCATATTTCAAACTGATCATTCACAGTTTGTCGCCATTGCATTTGACTTACCCGTCATAGCAGAGACCGGATGTGTTGGTGAGGCCAGTCTCTGCGCAGTAGTGTCCCGGAGTGCACAGCTCGCAGTCCCCTTCCTTCTGCAGCCCGTAGGCATTGCTGAAAGAGCCCTTAGGGCAGGGCTGGGGGGCACTGGTGCCCTCGGGACAGTAGTTGCCAGGGGTACACTCGTTGGCATCGTCACCTGCAAACAAACGACATTGATTTAGAGAAAATTTGATATGTTATTTCCTGCATTGTCACAAATATTTCTTAAGGTTTTTTAAATATCTTAAGTGTGAGCATTTTGGACCACAAGGAAGAACAGCAGTATTGAGAAATAGTCATAACAAGGACTTTCATATAGAAATACTGCAATTATAATGCATATCTACAAATGAACAATATTTGAATGAATAAACAAACAGGAACAAACAGATTCCTCAAATTAAGTGCTGCTTCAGACATTGAAGTTTTTTTAAAGATGCAACATACAAAATGTAGCACACATTCATATTCAACATATTAAAAAGCAGCACAGTAATTTGTTGTCCCTCTGTGAGCAATACAACATCATTTTAAGACATCTATGTACCTTGGTTTGGAGATGAGATGTTGGCATATTGTCCGCAGAAGTATCCAGCATCACACATCTGGTCCGGGTACACCATCCCCGGGGTGGGGCAGTAGTAACCGCCCAGGCAGGGGCTGCACATGCTCTCCTCACTCAATCCTAGAATTAAAAATGCACCAGAATTCAATCATAACAATAAACTACTAGGTAATCACAATTTCTCACGGTAGCTGATGTCCAATAGCACAAACAGGTTAAAAAATATATTAAATGTATCATCATCCAGTTTGATAGTTTGTTCGTGTCTCCTTAGCTTAGATCAAGATTAATTTAAAGTTCCTACATTAAGTTTTTCCATCGCTCGATGGCTGCGATGGCTATCTCATTTACTAGGGCCATGTCTTCATCTGTGCAGCCCGTTCCTCCGCACTGCAATATGTGGTCTATTGTATGAGTCTCTCCGCAGACACAGAGAGTATCTTCTTCATGGGCATAGCCCCATAGACACAGGGCAGTAGTGTGTCATAGAGGGAATTTGAAACAAGACATTGGACACCTGAGGTTGGTGATGGTGCGCTATAGAGCAAGGAAATTCCTGGGCACATTTGATGCCGGAAGGGCAGTAGTGCCCTCAATGACAGAGGGTAGTGGTTATGAGTATCACAGGGAGCAGGAAGTTGAATAAAGTATAATTAACCTGCAAGACTACCCATGTGCCTATGGGGCATGGACATTTCTGGGCATATCTGGTGCCAAGAGGGCAGTAGAGCCCCCCCCCCCCCCCCCCCCGAGCACAGGGTAGTGGGAAGTTGAGTAAGTAAATAATTTACCTGTAAGATTGTTGAAGGTGCCTATGGGGCATGGGAACTCCTGGGCATATCTGGTGCCAGAGGGGCAGTAATGCCCCCCTGGGCACAGGGCAGTGGTGTTGAGTACCACAGGGGCGATGGTGTTATCGCAGTAGTAGCCCGCTGGACACTGCTTGCACGAGTCCTGGCCGATCTCATTTTGGTGCGTCCCGTTCTCACAGATGTGCGGCTCGTAGCTGCCTCCTACGCAGTAGTAGCCTTCTGGACAGCTGTATTTGGGAAAAGATATGCATTTAAAAGAATCTAGTAACTGTGTTGACATGTGAAAGAACTGTTGAAAGATTGATAAAATGTCTACTTCTGTGGGTGGTACGTCCACCGAGTGAAGTGTAAAAAATACCATGCTTAATGACAGAGTAATGAGCAAAAATGCAAAGTGATATTTGCTAGTTCATTGCACAAACTCTGTACAAAGCTGAGAGACTATCAAATCAAAACATTCAATTATAACCAAGGACAAATGCAGAAAACCTAAAATGGTTCCATGCTTTTACTGGTAATACAATTACAACAGGGTATGTGAAAACTGAGTTCTAGGTAAGTTTTGTGGATGTGGTATTCACATAGGGCACAGCAAGCAATTCACATACATGAACTAAATGCAGTTGAAGCTTTGTTCCTGTACTTACACATATTCAGCTGGGGCGGATACATTCTGCCCCCCTGGGCAGTAGAAGCAGGGGTCGCATTCCCCAGCTGACGTCTCCCGCCCCACCCCGGGGCAGTATTCCCCTAGGGCACAGGGCATGTACATTGTATATGCACATGTTCATTTTATTTACAAACATAACTTAACTTACATGTACTTAAGGATCATTCCTGTACTTACACATATTCAGCTGGGGCGGACACATTCTGCCCCCCTGGGCAGTAGAAGCCGGGGTCGCAATCCCCAGCCGATGTCTCCCGCCCCACCCCAGGACAGTATTCCCCTAGGGGACAGGGCAGGCAATCCTCCAGGGCATCGTTCTGCTGTGAGTCCAAGTAGTGACCGGTGGGGCATGATAGTGGGGCGGGGCTGCCCTCCGGACAGTAGTGACCAACAGGGCACACAGCCCCAGTCGTGTTATTGGTCGGCTCAGGCAACGAGGCCCCAAGTGTACAATAGTAGCCTGAAATAAATAGATACATGCCCATGTATGAAACAATTTGAATTACATGTTACAAAATATGTATATTATGTATCATTCTAAGACAGGACAAGTGGGGACAACAGCTTCAGTCAGATAAGGCACCAATGTATCAAGGGTTCAATAGTAGCCTGAAATAAATAGATATGAAATAATTGGAAATATATTTATATATCTAAAATATATATTTGTATTTTGTATTCTTCTAAGAGAAGGATAAAAGTAGGGACAGCAACAACAGTCAGATAAGGCAACAATATACCAAGGGTACAATAGTATGCTAAAAAAATGAAACAAACAAAACAAAAGGGACACGTTTCCATGAGATTAGCAATTATTTCAATATTTCACTTTTTAAGAAAACAACCGTTTTGTTTAGCTAATTCAAGGGCTTATTTCTTGTCCTTGTATTTCGGAAATGAGAGATGAAGGTGCAGCACTCCATAACAATTGTGGGCATTTAAAAGCATGGCTTTCAGTTGCAACCTCATTTTTGAATTCAGGACTTTGTGGTGGAAGCATCAAATGGTCTGTATGGAACCCACAACGATGGCAACAGCTCCCATGCTGATTGGCTGTTGACCTACTAGTTACAATAATTGGCCACTTACAACAATTGCCAAACTTGTATGAAACAAGGCCCAGGGGGGTGTTGTACAAAGATTCAAAGTTGAACTTAACTCTAAGTTGGACCTAACTATTATGGAAAGCCGTTAGTTTCTTTGTAAAATTGTTGGAACAGTTCTTTTTTTTTCTCACATACATTTTTATTGAAATCCAAAAAAAATGTTGGGAAGTTTCAAATACTTGTGATTTTTGCTTTTTAATGTGGTTTATTCCAAGGCTACAAATGGCTTCCATATTTGTTAGGTCCAACTTAGAGTTAAGTGCAACTCAGAATCTTTGGGCCCTGTTTCATACACCTTTTGCAATTGTTATAAGTGTCCAATTATTGTATCTAGTAGGTCAACAACCAATCAGCATGGATCATTGGAGCTGTTGCCATCATGGTAGTTACAATAAATGGACACTTACCCCAGAAGTTATTATGTAAATAATATGTTACCTGCAGTACAGTTTCCAGTTGGTGTGTCCAGGCCCTGTGTCTGGCAGTACATGCCTGGGGTGCATGATGTAGGAGCATAGGACCCCTCAGGGCAGTATGTGCCTTCTTGACACTCCCCTCCATGGGTAAGGGTCATAGATGACGAAGAGTTCCCGGAACAGTACCAGCCTGGGACAAAACAATAATACATGTAGGTACAACGATTATAATAGTAAGTACACAAAATAGTAGCATGGGAACCCTCAGAGCAGAAGGTGGCTGCCTGCTTCTCCCTTCCATGGCTCAGGGTCATAGAGATACCAGGACAGTGTCAGCCTGAGGGCAGGATGATGATTTTGATGATTATAGTATAGGTACATAAGAATGATATAATAATAGCACTCATGATTATAATAATAAGAACATTATGTACAAGCATATGATCCGTCACATCAGGAAGAAAGTATCTGTAATATTTGTAATCTGTATTCTCTGTAATCGTCTTAGCACTTATTGGTCCCTGGCGATGTCTTTTCTGCAACCTATTTGAATGTGTAGGTTTGAATCGTTTCTTGCCTTGTGGGTCATTGCTCACTAATATTTCATATCTTGAAGACAAATTTACAAGATTTTACTTCATACCTGGAGAGCAGAGTCCGGTGGGTGAATCGAGTCCATCTATCTCGCAGTACTCTCCACCAGGGCATGGGATGCAGTCAGCTCTCTCAGTGGCATGGGTGGTGTTGTAGTAAGTACCGGCGGGGCATGGGTTCTCGTACTCTGATGCAGTGCTCAATGGGCAGTAGTGACCAGCCGGGCAGGGCGTGTCCTCATACGTAATGGCACCTGAAGTGGAGATCATAAAGTACATCATAGCAACAATTCACTTACTGATAAAAAATGATACAATTATAACGAAATATAATTGGCCCTTTTGGTGGTACATGTATGTTTTGTGTTGTAGTAAGTACCAGCGGGACATGGATTCTCGGACTCCGATGCAGTGCCCAATGGGCAGTAGTTGCTGGCTGGACAAGGCGTATTCTCATTATGTAATGGCACCTGGAAATCAAGTTAGAAATTAGTAACAACTAATTTACTTTTTAATTCACACAACATCCATCTTCCCCCTATGTATACCTTTATAATTAGAATGCAATCGAGTCAGCCATGCCAGTGGCATGTGTGGAAGTATCTTCTAGCAGGGCAAGGGTTTTCAAACTCTGGTGGAGTGACCACTGGCCAGCCAGACATGGCGCGCGTTCTCATAGATGTACAAGCC
The DNA here is from genome assembly GCA_037951105.1 of Echinarachnius parma. NCBI lineage: Eukaryota > Metazoa > Echinodermata > Echinoidea > Clypeasteroida > Echinarachniidae > Echinarachnius > Echinarachnius parma. The sequence continues at coordinate 101,440 of JBAMJV010006589.1, forward strand.
AGCAGTACCAAGGTGGACATTTTGCCAAAAATCTACTACACCTGATGAGTTAGAGTAGGACCAAGCTTAACAATCAGGTAGGATAGAACTGAGGGGAAGAACAAAGACCAAGTCTTACCAGTCAGACAGTAGTATCCACTTGGACAGTCCCAACAAGTGGCTAGACCTGACGAGTTTGCGTAGGAGCCTGCTTCACAGTCGATTGGTGGTAGGAACCCTGTGGACAGTAGGAGCCTTCAGGACATATCCCTCCAACTCCTGCGTGCTCTCCTACCACAGCACAACTGTTTACTCACAACACATCCGATAGGACAGACCTACATTTGAATAAAGCCAGGTCTTACCTGTGAGACAGTAGTATCCCAGAGGACAGTCCCAGCAAGCCGCTAGACCCGAAGAGTTTGAGTAGGAGCCTGCTTCACAGTCGATTGGTTGGTTGGAACCCTGTGGACAGTAGGAGCCTTCAGGACATATTCCTCCTATACCTGTGTGCTCTCCTAAGACAGCACAGCTGCCATTCACCAGGGTTGAGTTGTTGTTGCCATTTGGATCAGCCCTGTCTACACCATACTCACAGTAGAATCCTGCAAGATTTGGATAGAAAAGGACACCATTCATTAGAAATATTGACATTGAAATTAAAATCACCGAACTGAATGTTGTTGTCATATACTGCACATACAATTAAGCACTATGATAAATTATCATCCATTTATTTAGAAAATACAACAAAATGATTCTAAGTTAAACTGTTCCCACTCCCGAGTACCTTGTAGGCCCTTCTGGCCCAGAAAACATGCCAACATAGGTCTGTTTTCTAATACAACCCAACACTGCTCTTACCTGGATCACATTGAGTGCTGAAGTCAGTTTGGGCCATGTCCCCGCAGTAGTACCCTCCAGGACACTGCCTGCACTCCAGGACATCCTGAAGACCTGTGTCGTTGTTGTAGGTTCCTCTGGGGCAGGGTTGCCAGTCAACGCCTGTGCCCTCCGGACAGTAGTAACCCTCTGGACACATATCAACCAGGCTGCCCAACACACAGTACCTGATATCAAAAAGGAATGAAACATTATGAAATTATTATGGCAAGTGGAGGTGTTGTGCCATGATAAGGTGATTGACTATCGATGACAGGGTCCCACCTTCCAAATGTATGCCTCAAGAATGTATATGTACGGTGTGTCCCTCAACAATACAATGCATGATTAGAAAAGCAACTAGTAACTGCACTGTGTGCAATTTAACAGGTGTGAAAAACAACATTCCTTGACACAACAAACAAAATTTTCTTGGTGGATCTCACCTGCCCGGAAGAAACATGAAGCACTCTGAAGCACAATTAATTCCATATGCCTCATTACGTATTCTTTTAACTGTTCAAACTTTCCCTCGGACAACAAAAGGATCTTACCAGCCAGGAGGACAGATGAAGCACTCATCGGCGTGAGTCTGGTTCATGTAGGTGCCGTTCTCACAGAGTAGCGGCTCGGTGGAGTTGAGAGGGCAGTAGTGGTGTACGGTGCAGGGGTAGTCGTAGGGTCTGGAAGAGTTCTGGCCCTCTGGACAGTAGTAGCCTGGCTCGCATGGACCTGTTGGTGCATCCAAACCCTGTGTCTGACAGTAGCTGCCTGGTGTGCACTGAGTGCAGTCACCCTCTGCTACCTGTCCCTGGTACGGATTGAATGTGCCCTCGGGACACCCAGTGGGGATGTCTGATCCTTCGGGGCAGTAGTCTCCCGTGCTGCAGATTACTTCTGTTCTTGACGAAGAACCTAGGGGGCAGTAGTAGCCCTCCTGGCACAGACCTATGGAGCAAAAACAAACATATCAAGAACATTTACATTGGAAATGAATGTGCCTTCGGGACACCCAGTGGGGATGTCAGATCCTTCAGGGCAGTAGTCTCCCATGCTGCAGATTACTTCTGTCCTGGAGGAAGATCCCAAGGGGCAGTAGTAGCCCTCCTGGCATAGACCTGGGGAGCAAAAACAAACACATCAAGAACATGAACACCAAGTAGAATGTGCCCTCTGGCCTCTGGACACCCAGTAGAGGTGTCTGATCCTTCAGGACAGTAGCCTCCTCTGCTGCAGATAAATTTTGTTCAGGATGATTATCCCAGGGGGCAGTAGTAGCCCTCCTGGCATAGACCTGGGGAGCAAAAACAAACACATCAAGAACATGAACACCAAGTAGAATGTGCCCTCTGACCTCTGGACACCCAGTAGGGGTGTCTGATCCTTCAGGACAGTAGCCTCCTCTGCTGCAGATAACTTTTGTTCAGGATGATGATCCCAGGGGGCAGTAGTGGCCCTCCTGGCACAGACCTAGGGAGCAAAAACAAACATATCAAGAACATTAACACCAAGTAGATTGTGCCCTCTGGCCTCTGGACACCTAGTAGACTGAGAGGTAACTGACCATTCAGGACAATAGCCTCCCATGCTGCAGGTCACTTCTGTCCTGGAGGAATACCCCAGAGGGCAGTAGTAGCCCTACTGGCATAGGCTTGTGGAGCAAAAACAAACACAAAATCAACATCAAAAGTTGACACTAAGACTGCAGGGGTTGTTGCATAAAGAGTTGCGATCAATCGCTAAGGTGTGATTAGAGACAAGTCACAAAATGCGCCTAAATGGGCAAATCTGATTGGTTCAAATTTCTATGCAACACCCCCAGGAGTGCGTTGATCCATTTGTTCTTAAAGACATCTGATAGTAATGGTTCTGAGCCCCTGTCTGCAGATGAACTGTCCTGGATGAACGCACCAGAGGGTAGTTGAACACCTCTTGAGATGGACATGCGCAAACATAAAATCAACAATAGAATGAACATGGACTGGTTGCGTAACTTCTACATCGGTTAGGTTGACAGCCATGGTGTGCATTGAGTGATGTTGTGTAGTCCCACTGTGTTACCATTACGTTAATATCCTTGTTTGAATTGAACCTTTGGCTCAATCCCCATATTGACACAACACATGGACTAAATCTGGGGAACATTATCAGCTTGATGGTGTTAAATTTTACTGTCTGATGGGAATTTGAGCCAACATACCTTCTACAGCGGTTAAGTTGACACTCTCGCAGTAGTAGCCAACCAGGCAGGGTGTGCACTGAGTGACGTTGTGTAGTCCCTCTGCGTTACTGAAGGTTCCTGCAGGGCACTGGTATGGCTCCGCTGTACCCTCCGGACAGTAGAAACCTGCAATGACAATTTATTATCAATATATTCTATTTTCTAAAGTGCCTAATATATATGACACATTACTATCTCTAAGCCCTTTACACTTTATCTGGGTTATAGGAAACCAAAAGCAAAACAAAGTCAAAACAATGCAAGATAAAAACATTAAAAAGTGTGCCATTATTTTTCTAATTCATTAATAAACCATCTTTAAAAACGTTTTTAACCAAAACAATACATAAATAACCATCTTGTACGATTTGTATATATGATGACACACTCAGTACCCCGGGGTACCGTTGAACCCTGGTATCCCGCGTTGTGTAGCGCCATCTTGTGTCCACCCGAAGTACAACCGTACCGCAGAGCAATCATGGACGCCGCTGGTGTATTGCGTTGTGCATGCAGCGCTTGTATGCACGCTACCCCGGCCGCAAAGAGAGCATTTTGAACGTAAATAAAGCATAACGAAAATAATTTTACGCTCTTTGGGACCCCAGTGTACAGCCCTGAAAAATAAATAAATAATTAAACAAAATGGCAGATTTTCATTTGGTACCCCAGGGTACCATTTATGTCATCATATCCTATCAGAAGAGCAAGTGTCGGCATCATAACCCAGCTGTGGTGTGGATGTGTTGGCATAGTAGGGAGTTTTCGGAAATGCTACGGAAGTGCTGAGTACGGGGGAAGCAGTCAGCTGTGACCGTACCCGTACTATCGCGAACTATTTGCAGTTTCGCAGTGAAGAATACGGGGAACGTCTCCTTGCTCGACTGAACAAGCGCGCTGATTGGCTGACCCATTGAAGTAGTATACTTCACGCCACTCCGTACTCGCTCTACACCCAACGCTAATTCAGCCGACAACCGGCGTAGATTTGCACGGTACAGGGGGATTTTCGGACTGAGTACAACCACCTGCTGAGATTAGCGTACTACCTCCGTAGCATTTGCGAAAACCCTCTATTATCTGCAGTAGAAGCCTGCATTGCACTGACCAGTCACAGAGATCAACCCTACAACATCTAAAGTGATGATGCAATATAAATGCTGGCCTATAATTAAGATTTATTTATTACATAGTATTATATTTACCTGCGGGGCAAGTGTCGGCATCATATCCGAGCTGCGGTGTGGATGTGTTGGCATACTGCCTGCAGTAGAAGCCTGCGTTGCATTGACCTGATGGGTAGGTCAAACCAACCTCATCACAATAGTAGCCACCTGATATACAGGAAATACAGATACGTAATATGGGGTTTATTCGAACAATATCAAAACAAGTTTTCAAAGATTAGCTTTTGTATCCTTATTTAACTGAAGCAATATTATCCAATTTTGCATTGTTGTTGGCATGCTGCCTGGAGTAGAAGCTAGCGTTGCATGGACCGGTCGGATAAGTCAAACCAAGCTCCTCACAATAGATACATCAAGACTAATCAGAGGATAAATTTAATCAACTGATTTTAAAAGATAAGGTTCTTTCATTCAACATGATTAATACATGATTAATAGAATAGTGGAGAGAATTCGCATCCACAATGCCCCTTTCTTATGTTCTCTCGATTCATTCCACATAATTTGTATATATTGTATACTGTTTTATTTGCAATTCAAATGAATGAGCAAAACTAAATAATATCAATGCATTACACAGACAAGAAAGGTACATTGTACATGAAGGTAAAGCCACCCTCTCCCCAGCAGTAGCCCCTTGAAATGTCAAGAGCTGAATAATAATAACAATAATAATAATAATAATAATAACATATAACATTCATATAGCCCTTAATACAAATGATGTTTCTCAGCACTGAACATGTAGATGGATTAAGAGGGTCAAGTGTTCACTCCCCCCACAATTTGTATTTGGTCTGTTGTTCAAACTTTGTTCAGTTGTCAGTTGTTCTGGTGAGACTCATTGGGCTATTTTTATCATTACCTGAGCATGGTGTACACTGTGAGACATCCGAGTAGCCGGTATCGTTGCCGAACGTGCCCGTAGGACAGGGGAATTCATCCTCCCTCTTGGTTCCTGCTGGGCAATAGTAGCCGGCTGGACATGTGATGTTGGCCGTCACCACTCCATTAGAACTAGCAACAAAAGGGTAGAAAACAATAATTGTATTCATTATATTTCATTCCTCTGATTTCAAAAGGAAAGCTACATAATGTTAGATATGTGGACATGTGAATGTTGGCGGTAACCACTTCATTAGAACTAGCAACAAAATAGTAAAAAACAGTTTTATTCATTATATTTCACTCCTTTTTCATTCCCGAAGGGACACTTGGTGGTTATATTATATGACCTATATAGATACTGATGTGCGATTGGTCAAAATGATGTCACGTGACCATCGCTACAAGGATGAGAAGCGTTATATTTTCATTCATGACGTAAATTACGTCATACCTCTGAATATAACGCCATTATATCCAGAGGTATGACGTAACAATAGGTATGACAATGAACAATTTTGCGCGTATTAGCATCCTAGCTGGCACGTGCAGCATTGTCAAGCTTTCTACGGAGATTGCGCGATCCAAAAGTAAATTTGAAAGGAAGGTCGAATAAAGGAGCATTTTGCGCAGCATTTCGACACGTCTGTTATACTGGATTTCAATTTAATTTCATGATTTTCCCTTGTCCATAATTTTATTTCAACACCAAATTTCTATTTATCTTGATTTGTATCTATATAGGTCATCATAATATAACAGATATTGACTTTTTCCTTCGGGAACCATATAACATTTCATTTCCCTTGGGGAGTTATATTTTTGTCTCGGAATACTATATTCTTCCTCAGCGCTACGCGCTTCGGAAAAATATAATGTCCCTCGACAAAAATATAACTTCCCTCGAGGATCTCAAATGTTATATTGCCCCTCTAGACAGTCAATATCTGTATAATATCCTGAGAGACCCAATGTTGTATGATATTTTGTGTCATCACTGCTAACTTACGAAATACAGCAACATGTGCTATTTAAAGAAAATGTATATATCTAGGGCTGTTTTCTCCTACGATTTTATTGTAAAAAACATTAACAAACATACTTAGAATAAGCAAAGGTAAAACAAAATAGGGTGAGGGAGTCCCAAAATGGTCAATTAATTGAAAGCACATTTATCTAGTCCATAAATTCAGATGAATTTCAAGTCACTGAAGAAAATTACATATATTCAAATTTGTTATTGTATAATTTGTGACATATTCATCTAGGAATATACAATTAAAGCTTACTTGTCACAGTAGTATCCGGGAGGGCAGGTATTACATGTCCATTGTCCTTGCTCAGTCTGGTAGGTTCCGCTGGGACACAGGATGGGGTCAAAGGTCATCTCAGGACAGTAGTAGCCAACAGGACATGGGACAGCATCTGCGACCTGTTGACCTGGTGTGCAGTAAAATCCTTGACTGCAGTTACCTGAAGAGAGGGAAGAAAATGACATGAGTGAAAGGTCAAAGGTCATATCCGGACAGTATCTGCTCAAAGGTATAGTGCAGCATCTGCTAGCTGCAAACCTGACACGCAATGCTGAGGTCAAAGGTTATCTCAGTTCAATGGTAGCTCAAAGGTAATCAGGTTAATCAGGTCATTTTAAGGCAGTAGCAGCTCAAAGGTCATGGGACAGCGTCTGCGACCTACTGACCTGGCGTGTAGTAGAATTCTTGACTGCAGTTGCCTATAGGAGGTCAGAGGGTAAGTAATGACATGAACGGAGAGGTTACGATGAGGTCAAAGGTCTTTCCCGAATTTGGGTTTCACACAAGAAATAATGAGTGGAATTAAAATTTGATTCAATTTTATTTTTCTATACTGTAAACGTGGTAATGTTTAAGGTGCATACATTTTCGCGGATTTCGTGCTGTAGTCGGCGTACACGAATATTAAAACCTGTGAATATAAATGCGCGATTTGCAATACGTGTGAACACTTGCTAGGTCGCGAAATTAAAAGCCGCGAATGTGTGTTTGTGTCACTCACCACGAAATATTAATCACACGAAAATAACAACGTTTACAGTATTTGAAAATGAATGATACATGTTTATACAGTATTGCTTTTTTCAATGCTCAAAATTAGCACAGGCCTGCTGGCCTAGATTACTAAAACAATAGCTTTGGGCCGCTAAATTTAATTCACGCTTAATTCCACTGGTCTGAATGGTCAACCAACTGAGACATACAGTAGTTTATCTTTGTTTGGGCCCACCAGCTACAGGTTCCAGGCTTCTATAACTGTTTTTACTGTATTTTTACTTGCCCGACTGGCCCACATGGCAAACAAGTTGATCCCTCTCGACTACGGGGACCGGGTGGGCTGTGTACAGTGTGTGTATGGGGATTTCAGAATCGGGTTAATTACGAACATTGCCTTACCTGTAGGTGCAGTGAGGTTATGGTCTCCGCAGTACTGCCCGTGGGAGCAGTCCAGACAGTTGGTCACGTTCTCGTTCCTCGCGGAGGGGCTGTATGTACCCAGGGGGCAGCCCAGGGGGTACGCCGAGCCCTCCCCGCAGTAGAAGCCGGCGGGGCACTCGTCACCCGTGGACCCATCGAGTGGGGTGGCTGTGTCCGCCCCTAGGGTGCAGTAGAACCCGGGGGCGCACATGTCGGTGGGGGCCGGGAGGCCTGCGATGTCGCAGTAGTAGCCAGGGGTGCATGGTATAGGAGCATCCGAACCTACGTCGCAGAGAAGGAAGATTTAATTACAAAAAACATTAATTACCTAGTCAATAAAAATCCTAGCTTGCATAGGAGGATTTGATATAAAGACATATTCAATTATCTGGTCAATTAAGAACTTAATGTAATATAAAGTGACACAACATACCGTACATGTCAATGAATGATTAGATGGCCATTGCTTCAAGGGTATACCACCACATTATCCTGTGAATGTTAGGATTAGGTTTAGACTAAGGTTAGGAGTACGATTACAGTTAGTACATTTAAGTGTTACGTTATTGATTATGGTTAGAAAATCATTGTCATGGCCTTATATCTTGAGAAAACACTGGCTTTATTAAAAATCTAGAATTAGTCTTTTTTTATAAATGTAAAGGAAGATTATTTTTACATATATCATAAGTACAAAATTAAGTAAATATTGTCCAATTATACATTCTTGACACTCAATGATCACGATGATATCAGTGGTGTACCAATTTTGTTTAAATCAATTTTTAACTCAAGTTTAACAGAATTTTCAAAGAAATTCTAGAATTTCTGTTTACCTGTTGGGCAGTAGAAGCCAGGCTGGCACTCTCCCCCATTGTTGGTTCCATTCGGTGTGAATGCGGCCAAGGTGCAGTACCAGCCCGCGTCGCAGTCATCTGTGTAGTTGCTGTTTCCATAGCCGGCACAGTATCGTCCTCCCGGACAGTCCAAACACTCATCCATGGACCGGGCATTATACTGCGGCTGGTAGGTGCCGGGCGGGCAGCGGAACTCGTAGGCGTGTGTGGTGCCATTCGGACAGTAGTGACCTTCAATGCAAGAAAATCATGATAAGATCATCAAAATATGATCCATAGGCATTGCGTCAAAGTCTGTAGCATTATTTAGCTCGATAGTAGTTTCTCTCTGGAGTCTGGACGCACTGCAAACTTCATTACAATTCATACCATTTGCAGCTCGAAAGATTATACAAACAATCATCCCTTGGCGGATTCATAAATATGAATAAAAAAATAATTATCTACGGTAGAATGGTGACAACCGAAGTTAGCTATTTACCTGGCAGGCAAGGCATCGTGTCAAACTCTGTGGCATTCGTCAGGCAGTAATATCCCTCAGGACACAATGCAAAGCAATACATGTGACCGGCTATAGCAAAACCCAGCACTTGTCGGTAAAAATCAAAACGTAGATTTTCATACCATTAGAAAGGCTTCATCACAAGCTTTCATTTGATGCTTTGTTCTAACTATTTACAATAATAGGTCTTTAACACACATTGTGTGAACTTAAAACGCCCATTTCTTCAAAACATGAATGACCAACAAGTGCCAGGTTTTGTTATAGCCGGTCACATATTTTAAATTCACAATCATGGGAATGATAATTGATAATTTTAACATTTTGTAATGGTAGAACAGTAGTTAGCTACTTACCCGGTAGACAAGACGTCGAGACAAACTCTGTGGCATTGGCCAGGCAGTAATATCCCTCGGGACACACCGCACACTCTGCCTGCTGTTCTATGCTGTTGTATGTGCCTGCTGCACAGGGTGTGGGTAGGGGTGACCCCTCAGGACAGTAGTGACCGATTGGACAAATGCCCCCTTCACCTGTGAAGTATGTTTGTTGTGGACAGGCACATGTGGAGTTGACCAGGGTCTCGTTGTCGGCTCCAGGATCGGCCCGGTCCACTCCGGATGTGCAGTAGTAACCTGTCAACATAATAACCAATTGAATACACTGTGTATAGCTGCCAACATTTGGAATTTTAAATTAGTAACATTTAAGCAAAACTGAACATCATGTGCGCAAAGCACACATCACGAGCGCGAAGTCCCTTTAGCAGGGGTCCAGGGCCGCTTTAGGGCCCTGGAGCGTGAAGCGCGGAGTCCATTGCGGCCGGCGTCCATAGTCCATGGCCCTTTTTTTTATCATTTTTGCACGATTACTAGGTATGATTTGGTCAGATTTACGTTTAAACGTTTTTTTTTTTTTTTTTTTTTTTTTCAAAATTCGTAATTATAGAAGGAGTATTTGTAATTTCGTAAAGAGGGTGGGAAATTTGTAACAATTACGAATTTTTCGTAACAGTTGGCAGCTAACACACATTGTTAACTTGATTGTCAAAATAAATGGAAATGTGTCTTCTACCCCTTGCTTCTGGGAAGCTGGTGGACTAGGTGAAAAGTCTATGGAGATTTCCGAACCTCGAACGGAATGGGTTACTTGCTTCATTCACATTATGCTGCTCTCTATACCTTGTTCATTTGCAATTGTTAAAATGGGGCCAAGGTAATAATATTCAACTACAACAGTAGATAAAAGCTGTATCTAACACAAAGTTGAGAATGACATCAATATTTTTAGATATTTTGCAGATAAAAGTGGGTACCATTGGCCAGCATTATCTGGCATCCTTAATATCATTATAAAAAAATATATATATATACAACAATATAGCTATATGTTTTTATTGCTAAAACATACTGTAAAAGACACATTCAAAGTGGAGTTTTATGTAATAATATCGCATTAAGAACTAAAATTGTATGATCAGATGGGGCTAAGCTGGGTACAGTCTGTGAGAATGGACCTCATTGGTAATGAATGATAGCATGCCGTGTATCATCACCATTAAACATCATCATCTGAGCTTCATATTAAGTGCTAGGCAAATGAAGAAACACCATTTCATATGATAGTTTGAACATTGAATAAAAGAAACACCATACAAAACCCTGTTTCAAACAATAGTGAACAGGCCCTTAGTGTACTCACCGGCTGAGCAGTTTCCAGAGGGCTCTGTGAGGTGGGATCCCATGCAGTACATACCCCCATCACACGGCAGACACTCTCCCTCTCGAACCAGCCCCTCTGCTGCGCTGTAGGTTCCCGCTGGACACGGCTGCCAGTCAAGGCCCGTGCCTATTAGACACATCATCATGAAAACAAAACAATTATCCAGTGATACAGATAAAGAACAGACTAAATTTAGTAGGTTAGTAAAATATATACCTCAATATGCTCTCGTAATCACATTTATGATTTGTATTTGAGGAACAGGAACTGCATACATGTATTTAACAACAACAAAAATACACATATGCATAAGCACTGTTCGGAAGACTGGTCATCCCCACTAAACAAAAGAATTACCTCACAATTTCATGCCCCCGCAAATGTTTATGAATACAAAGCAAATTTTAACTAAGACTTCATTTACCAATAAAACAATCAACTGCATTACATTAAAAAAAATAGATAAATGTAATACAAATGGCAAGAGATGAGACCTACCTGCAGGACAGTAGTTTCCAGGGGGGCAGATGAGGGCATTGAGGGTGGCGTTAGCTGGGCTGACGGGGGTGCAGTAGTACGCCTCAGGACAGGTGTGGCACTCTGAGGCCCCCGAGTAGTTGGCATAGGAGCCGCTGGGGCAGGACAGGTAGATTTGGCTCCCGTTGGGACAGTGGACGCCATCTGGACACAGGTAGTCCGGTGGGTTCGGTTGGCTCTGGCCCTCGGGACAGTAGTAGCCTCCCCAGCACTCGTCATCGGCTGATGTTTGACCACTCGATGGGCAGTAGAAACCAGCTGTGAAATCACGAAAGTATGATAAGTTCACTTAGATTAAGCTACACGTATATCACAGCTTGGCAATGTACAACATATACTAAAGATGGATATATTCTCCATTTTCAATTGGAACAGTGCACCCCATCTGGACACAGGTATTCTGGTGGATTCGGTTGGTTCTGACCCTCTGGACAGTAGTAGCCACCCCAGCACTCATCAACGGCCGATGTCTGACTGCTTGATGGGCAGTAGAAACCAGCTGGGAAAAGAAGAAAGTATGATAAGTGCACTTAAAATGAGCTACATCACAATTTGGTAATGTACATGTACAACAAATATCATAAAATTGATCAATTCTCCATCATCCACTGAGACATGGAACCCAACTGGACACAGGTAGTCCAGTGGGTTCGGTTTGCTCTGACCCTCAGGACAGTAGTAGCCACCCCAGCACTCATCAACGGCCGATGTCTGACTGCTTGATGGGCAGTAGCACCCAAGTGTGAATTTTGTTAAATATGATGAGTGAACTTGGTCCCTCAGTAGTAGCACTCGTCCAGGTCCGTGAGACAAGGCTAATCAGACCAGGAGCACAATCATGCAGGGTACATAGACAATGCATGTTTTGGCAAGTCCCTGATACCTGCCACCCACGCATTTTCAACGCACAGCCTGCTACACACAACAGTATGATAATGTCAAGGCTTACCTGTGCAGTTGTAGCACTCGTCCTGGTCCGTGAGTTGTGGCTGATCAGTCCAGGATCCCGGGGCACACAGGCTGGGTAGAGTTGAACCCTGAGGGCAGTAGGTCCCTCCGTAGCACTCCATGAAGGTGGCCACATCGGCTCCGGACTCGCAGAAGTAGCCTGCAACAGAGTCCCAATGAGTCACACTCGATTAAATACAATACAATACAATACAACATAAGTTCTTCTATAGCGCTGAATACATAAATGTTTCATAGCGCTTTACATACTACAAAATTAACAAAAATATAAAACAAATTAAATACATGATTAAACCATTCCATACGAGAAACTAGGTGTACTGTGATGTATTATTGCTATGTGGATTGCAAAATCTAGGAGGGAACAGGTTAACACATTCACGGCCCTGTAATACAATACATTCATGATAAATTGTTAATCAACTGAGGGTACACAGACTGGGTAGAGTTGAACCCTGAGGGCACTACGTCCCTCCATAGCACTCCATAAAGGTTGCCATATCGGCTCCGGACTCGCAGAAAAATCCTTAAACAGAGTCACAGTGATGCAGACTTGATTATACACATTCGTGGGCCCGTAACATAAACATTCATGATTATTGTTAATCAACTGATCATAAATAAGCTGGGGCACAAAGACCGGATAGAGTTGAACCCTGAGGGCAGTAGGTACTAACTCCATATCACTCCATGAAGGTGGCCATGCACATCGGCTCCATAGCATGAAAGAAATTCATTAATACTTTGTAAAGATGTTTTTCTTTCTTCCATTAATAATGTGAACTCTACAATAAGCTTAGCTACATTATGTTCCTAACTAAGCATCGTCATGTCTCATCAATGCATTATTTTCTTTATACTTTGTAAAATTAATCGTACAAACACACAACCACACATACCTGCATCGCACAATGGTCCCGTCACATTCATGCCATAGTCTGGGCAGTACCGCCCACCGGTGCAGTTGAGGCATTCCGACACGGCCTCCCTCCTGGTGGACGGGTTGTAGGTGCCTGGTGGACAGGCCTGGGGTTGGGCTGACCCCTGGACGCAGTAGTGACCGACTGGACACTCGTCGTTGTCATCGTCAAACGTAGGGGTTGAGGAGTTGGAGCCTAGCTTGCAGTAATAACCTAGGAAAAATAAATCAATCAAATACATTCAATTCAATTCCAAATATGAATCAAATTAGTTGCTGACCCTGCACACAGTAGTGACCGACTGGACACTCGTCCTTTTCATCGTCAAACGTAGGGGTTGAAGAGTTGGAGCCTAGCTTGCAGTAATAGCCTATACAAAATCAATCAAATAAATTCCGTTCAATACTAAATATAACTCAATTTTAAATATAACTCAATTTAGATGCTGACCCCTGCACGCAGTAGTGACCGACCGGACATTCATCATTATCATCATCAAATGTAGTATTAGGGCAAACGTCTAAGAGTAGTATTATGGCTATAAACATAGATTTTAGATATGAAATTTTCTAACGAATAGCCAAATGACACATTAATTAAATGTGGCATGACCTAGCCATGCCAAGAGAAGCTTTATGAAATATCATATTCAATCTAGGTTTTCTTTTGTCTTGGGTCATCAATGCAAAAATCGCCTCCAGACGATGGCTATTAACGTGCAGGTCTTCATGCAATCAAGGCTAGGCACTAGATTTCTGCGTATTAATCCGTTCAGGAGGATGGACTGATTTTGCTACTGCACAACATGTATTCTCCATAGACCATAGCCAAAATATTTTCGGGACCAGTCCTAAATGGGGAATGCTAGTAAGGGATACCATATTTTCTGGTGTATAAACCGCACCCATGTACTAACCGCACCCCCAACTTTGGGTTGACATTGAAAGGGAAAAAAGTGTTCTAGATGATAAAAACTGTGCTGGAAACCCTTGCAACATAATCGTACAATACACACATCCCATGCTTCCCCCTATGAATTTTGTAACAACAGAAGTTACATACTTGTTTCTGATCGGAGCATATTTCATAACTGAAAAGCCAATTAAGCTTTTTACTCCACATAAACTGATATTATAGCCATATGTGATATGTTCATCAATTTCTTTAATTCTGTGTATTAACCGCTCCCCCTTTTTTGCAAGTTCTTCTGTGGGAAAAAATGTGTGGTTAATACACCAGCAAATATGGTATTTGTTTCATTACCTGCTGCACACTCTGCCACAGGTTCTTCCAGACCTTCCTGGTCACAGTAGTATCCTCCAGAGCATGGCTGGCAGTCTCCCTCATTGGTCCTGTGGGTCAGGTTGTTGAAGGTTCCTTGAGGGCACGGGAACTGTCTTGCATACTCGGTCTTCAACGGACAGTAGAATCCTGACAAAATATAAGAAAAACAAAATAAGATGAATAGTATTATAAACAAAAGAGGAAGATTTAGAGAGATTTGTTATTTCAACAAGAATAACTCCTGAGCATGGCTGGCAGTCTCCCTCATTGGTCCTGTGTGTCAGGTTGTTGAAGGTTCCTTGAGGGCACGGGAACTGCCTGGCGTACTCGGTCTTCAGAGGACAGTAGAATCCTGCAAAAAAAATGACATTAAAAACCAATTAAAAAGAGTGCACTTGAAAAGGGATAGTCCACATTGAAAAAAACAATAATAAGCAAAATCCTCAACATGGAAACGGTATTTACCGTCTCCTTGAACAATGTTGGCAGTCACCCACATTAGTCAAGTGGGTCATGTTGTTGAAGGTTCCCTCAGAACACGGGAACTGCCTAGAATACTTGGTCTTTAACGGACAGTAGAATCCTGATAGAAGATGGAATTAAGCAATAAAGTAATTATTTTAGAGGGATGAGCTATCTCAAGAGTAAGTCAGAAGCACTTGACTTCAACTGATAATGGTCAACAGAAACCCGCTTTGGTCTGACCTCAAATGAACAAATTAAGAACTTCTATTGTTCAGATGAACAAATAATACATTTCAGTGCCATATTAAAAGGAATACAATACTTTGATTATTGACTGGTACAAAGGTTCACTAATATTGTCCATACCTTGAGGGCAGTATGAGTCGTTGTAGAGGACCACTGGGTCCATGGTGCTGTCGCAGTAGAAGCCTGCAGGACAGTGCTTGCACTGGGCCTGGCTAACATGACGAAAGAACTTTCATGCTATCAAATGATGAATTTGATTTGTTTTTAAATGGATACTGCCATAGTGAAATGGTGTAAATGTCACTGTTTTTACCTTGGGGGCAGTAAGAGTCGTTGTAGAGGACCACTGGGTCCATGGTGCTGTCGCAGTAGAAGCCTGCAGGACAGTGCTTGCACTGGGACTGGCTAACATGACGAAAGAACTTTCATGCTATCAAATGATGAATTCTATTTGTTTTTAAATGGATACTGCGTGAATGGATACATAGTGAAATGGTGTAAATGTCACTGTTTTTACCTTGGGGGCAGTAAGAGTCGTTGTAGAGGACCACGGGGTCCATGGTGCTATCGCAGTAGAAGCCTGCAGGACAGTCCTTGCACTGGGACTGGCCCACCTGATCCTGCAGGAAAGTTCTTGCACTATCACTGGCTAAAATACATTACAGATGAACTTTCCTAATAAGATGCGTTGTATTACATAAAATTGGAAAGTTTCCATACCTTGAGGGCAGTAAGAGTCGTTGTAGAGGACCACGGGGTCCATGGTGCTGTCGCAGTAGAAGCCTGCAGGACAGTCCTTGCACTGGGACTGGCCCACCTCATCCTGGTACTCCCCGGACACACAGCGGATCGGAGCTGGGCTTCCTCGTGGACAGTAGTGACCTAAAATGTAGAAAAAATCACAATTTTAATTTGTATGACTATTAAGATAAATATCATAACTATAATCATCTGGTCATTAACCCGTTGCTTACAGAAACCGGGTGGGCTATGTACAAAGTCTATGGCGATTTCAGAATCTCGTAGTGAACGGGTTAAAACAATCAATTCTGCTAAAAATGTTCTGGCACACAATATCTATCTTTTTAAGCACTAATCAGGCAAGACAAGAAGTTTCCAGCGATTAGAATTATTACATACAAATAAATAAACAAAGAATATGTGTGTTTACAGGAAAATAATTTATCTACTTTATTACGTAATATTAATATAAATCTTATATGAATTTATAAAAGCCCCAATATTTTGATTACTTTTAGGAGTATTATTGTGGCTACATGTCATGTTCATGTTCATGCTCCCCAGGGAGTGGAGATGGTGCACATAATGTGTGCTGGTTTGCATTGTATCCTATGACCGGGGGTAATAATATCATTGTAAAGCGCTTAGAGATGATTATCAATCATATTAGGCGCTGAATAAATCAAGAATATATTTATTTTTTTTATGATACCAATTGAAAGTATGGCATAATGTTTCTTACCCAAGGTGCAGTTGTATTCAGCTGGTGTGGCCTCCCTCTGTCCGGCGGGGCAGTAGTAGCCAGGCCAGCACTCGTCCGTTGGTAGGGCATTACCGCTACCAGCGCAGTAGGAACCTTCGATGCAGGCCAGGCAGTCCGAGGATTCATCGTTGTGGGTGCTGTTGAGGTAGTAGCCGGCATCGCACAGCACTGGAGAGTCGCTGCCCATCGGACAGTATGCACCCACGGGGCATTCATCACCTAGCAAAAATAGAATGCATGTTAAATATCATCAATATACATGTATCATTCATCGGTAGCTAGAGCATTGCCGCTGCCAGCGCAGCAGGACCCTTCGATGCAGGCCAGGCACTCAAGAGGGTTCATCGTTGTTAGTGCTGTTGAGGTACATGTAGTAGCCTGCATCGCACAGCACTGGAGAGTGACTGCCCATTGGACAGTATGCACCCATGGGGCATTCATCACCTAGCAAAAATAGAAAGCATGAATAAATATCATCAATATATCATTCATCGGTAGCTAGAGCATTGCCGCTGCCAGCTGTTGAGGTACATGTAGTAGCCTGCATCGCAAAGCACTGGAGAGTGACTACCCATCGGAGAGTACGCACCCACAGGGCATTCATCACCTAGTAACAAGAGAGATCATGTGGGTTTGGTTAAAGAGCGTCTTTGAATTAGTAATTATTTTGCCCAATACATGTGAATTTGTAGGTTTTGTCTCAACTTCAAATCAGCTTCGACAAATCCTTGAGTCACACAAGATGGTCAGGGAAGAAAAGACCACATGGAAGTCCAACTTTACAGTGCATCTTACAAGTTCATATCTATCAACAGTAATGAAGTTATTTCATTTTAGTTCAGTATAAGCTTTTATGCTTGGAGAAACCAATTGATGATTTCTCATGAGATTCATAGAAGATAAGAAAGTGAGCATTAGATAAACATACCTGTGACATTTCCATCATTTGGTGTTGGAGTGATCGCCTTAGAGTAGCAGTAGTACCCAGTGTCGCACAGTCCTGATGTATTACTCATGCGGTCTTCGGCGCAGTACTCGCCACCCGGACAGGGCAGAGGCAAGGAAGATCCTTGTGGACAGTAGTAGCCCATGGTACACTCGGTGGCAGGGGTAGCGGTGTCATCGCCTCCAGGACAGTAGTACCCTCCCTCGCACTCTCCCATCGGCCACGTCATGGCTGGGCTTGGACAGTAGTGACCAGCTGAAAACAAACAACAAAAACATTGGTTAAAGTACTTGTAGTGGTCAAAGCAGATCCTTTAATACAATAGTAGCCCATGGTGCACTCGGTGGCAGGGGTGGGGGTGTCATCACCTCCAGGACAGTAGTACCCTCCCTCGCACTCTCCCATCGGCCACGTCATGGCTGGACTTGGACAGTAGTGACCACCTGAAGATAATAAACAAGAAGTGTTTACATAATTTGTTGTGGTCGTAACAGAACTTCTTAGACAATAGTAGCCCATGGTACACTCTGTGGCAGGGGTGGCAGTGTCATCGCCTCCCGGACAGTAGTATCCTCCTTCGCACTCTTCCATCGGCCACGTCATGGCTAGGCTTGGACAGTAGTGACCAGCTAAAGACGATAAACAAGTAGTGGTTTACACAATTTTGGTGGTCATGACAGAGCTATTTGGACAATAGTAGCCCTTGGTGCACTCAGCGGCAAGGGTAGCGGTATCATCACCTCCCAGACAGGAGTACCATACCTCCCACTCTCCCATTGGCCACGTCATGGCTGTGCTCGGACTGTAGTGACCGGCTAGAAATAAAAACAGTTCAAGTGCTTGGATATGTTCTTTACAAGGAGGAGGGATCAGCTAAAAAGCAGAACTTAACGGACTGTGGCAATAGTTACAATGACTAATGAGCAAATTAGTATGTTACAACACGCAATGAGAACTTCTGCTATTGTGATTTGAAATACTACTCACGTGTACAAGGGATGCACGAAGACTGGTTCTGGCTCTGAGTCTGGTTGTTGAAGGTGCCTGCAGTGCAGGGGTTCTGCTCCCCATAGTAGGTCCCTGCTGGACAGTAGTGACCGGCCGGACATGGGTTGGACTCGTACATGGATGACCCCTCAGGGCAGTAGTAGCCTGGAGCAATACACCAAAAAAATTCGAAACATAAAATATTCACTAACAGCAAAAACAGAAATAGAAGTATAGAACTAAAGAAATGTTAGCCTCTTCACTGCTGCTGAAAGATGATATATCTTGCTGTATCAAAAGATTTCAGTCTAATCTAGCTTCATTTTTATTTTGTTCCCCCTTAAATTTGCTTATTTAATATTTTGTATTACAATTTTAGTTCAGCAAGGTTAGTCAAATTCCTTATTAATTTCATATACACATGTACAAACATATGCAAAACCAATAACCCTTATTTGGGCATATTTTGACTTTTGCAGAACCTCTCCATCACCAATATTTTTTTATACAAAGAGGACACAATAGAGAATGCTAATTAAACACCTAGTACATACCTGCTCTGCACGTGAGACACTCAGACAGACCGTCAGTAGAAGCATAGGTGCCGTTAGGACAAGGGACAGGCAGCGTAGTTCCTGTGGGGCAGTAGAAGCCCGGTGGACACACACCACCATATCCGGTCTGGTGACCGTCATAGTACGCGCAAGAGGCGTTGTTGGACGGCGGGCAGGTATCGTTGTTTCCGTCCGGCTGTTGTCTGTCAACGCCGTACGCACAGTAGTGCCCCTCCTGACAGTAGTCCGTAGGGGTGGATAGATGCTCCTCCCCGCAGTACATGCCGGCTGAACAGGGCAGACATTGGCCAACCTCATACAGCCCCGTCTGATCGCTGTACGTCCCACGCGGACATGACATGATGTCATAGCCTGTAACAAAAGGAATATCATTCTCAATTAAAATCATGAATATATGATATACCCAAGTACAACAATGATTGCACTGCGCAAGTACAAATGTCATTACTAGTCTAGTTTGGTTGCTCGATCGGGCAACTTGTATTTCTTTTCAACTTTGAGAGAAAAATGTAATTCCTTACATGTAATCTCATCTCAAAACAAACAACAAATTTGCCAAGCAGATCAATCTACCTAGGGCAAATTTGTTATGAAGTTTAATGTACATATCGTATATGCAGGACAGTGACCAGTGTATCTAAATAAATATTTTAAAGTAACAAACCAGCAGTTGGATGTGATGTCTTTGTTACAAGTTTAATAAAGTTTTTATTTTAAAATAAGAAACTCTTGAATACATTCAAATAATTGGAAAATGTAGTATCCATACCAGTTCCTTGTGGACAGAAGTATCCCTCCGGGCAGATCTCCTGTACCCCAGCAGCCTGGCAATGGTAGCCGGCGGGGCAGGGGTTGCACTCCACAGCGTGCGTGTAGTTGACGTAGGTGTTGTTCCGGCAGGGTATGGGGTAGGACACCCCCGTTGGACAGTAGTGACCGATGGGGCAGAAGGTGTTGTTGGGTTCCATGTGGACCGTCCCAGGTGGACAGTAGTATCCTGATGGACAAAGGGTAATGGAAAGTAATTATTTTAAGAGTAGGTCGTAATTGTCATGAAACAACTGGCATAGAGACTAGCACAAAGAGATCTTATGGGTCTGTCTTTAATGTAAAGTTTGAGAGTTTAGGAGAGGTATTTCAAGTAGTTTGTGCAGTTTTATTCAGTAAATGAATCATGGCACTCAAATACATAGCCAAACTCTTGGGTTAAGCAGCAATGGGGCGTTTACATAATGTACTACATGACTACTGTACCTTCTCCACATTTGCCTGTTGGTTCAGTGAGCCCCTCCGTCTCACAGTACTACCCTCGGGAACAAAGGTAGCACTCCTCTCCTGAGGCCTCAATCATGTCATTGGCGTTATGTTTTATCAAGGGAAATTTGGCACTCAAAACCCTATTAAATAGCAATACTCTTGGGTTTAGCACCAATCAGGATTTTACATTATGTACTACATGTATACTGTACCTTCTCCGCATTCGCCCGTTGGTTCAGTGAGCCCCTCTGTCTCACAGTGAAACCCTCCAGAACACAGGTAGCATTCTTCTGCTGATGCCTTCATTGTGTCATTGGAGTAACGCCCTGAAAAAACAAACAAAAACAATCATAATAACAAATTCAATCCCTGTTTCATACAAAAATATATATTCAAATTGTCATATAAAATGTTTCATGATATTGGTATTTGGTGAATAAAAATAAGGAAGCTGGTACAGTTTAGAGAATTCTTCACATGATAATACCACTAAATTTCAAGCAAACTCAAATTTTAAAAAATGCATATGATGACCTCTCTGTGAAAATTGATAATAGCATATATACGTGAATTAACGCAAACACATACTGAATTGTCTGCCAATTGTCTTGAACTATTACCAAATTGTATCTGTTTTACTTCAGAGTATGATTATAACATCAGTAAATACTTTAAGATTTGTTTCTGCTTAATACCAATTAATATGCTATACTTAAAATCCGCACATTGGGATATGCATTTGTAAAAAACAATCATATAAATTTGGAAATAAAACTCAAACAAAAGAAGAAATCTACTATAGGAGACATCTTTTCCCTACTTCAAAACTATGAGAGATTTTAAAGAGACTTCAGTTGTCAATTGAAGAATTGAACATCAGTGCTGTTGATTACTTATACAGTCATGTAGTACAGAAATTCACATGGTAGCTCCGTTTCTTTCTTTTTGACTTGACTCACCCTTTGGACATGGTGTAGGGTCAAAGGTGCCGTTGGTGCAGTAGTAGCCGGCTGGACACTCCACTTGGTCGGGGCTGGAGGATCCAGATGGACAGTAGTAGCCCTCGTTGCACTCATCAAAGGGCTCGGTCAGATGGTACGTTGGACAGTACAAACCTGAACACAAAGGGAAAGTAACACATTAGTTACAATTTGACTTTAACCTGTTCACCAATAGAGTTTGCTATCCCCACATAGTTTATATACTGTAGGTGTGTAAGGTCAAAGGTGCCGTTGGTGCAGTAGTAGCCGGCTGGACACTCCACTTGGTCAGGGCTGGAGGACCCAGATGGACAGTAGTAGCCCTCGTTACGTTCACCAAACGGCTCGGTCAGATGGTACGTTGGACAGTACAAACCTGATTACAAAGGGAAAGTTATACATGCATTAGTTATAATTTGGTTTTAACAAGTTGACCACTACAGTTTGCAATCCCCTTAGAGTTTATCCAGGACCTGACAGGTTCCCGTTTAACGACTTGAACAGACAATGACAACCCGACTGCAAATGCAAGTTGACAATTTATCTGGGGTCAATAAAATGTCAACAATAAAATCATACAAAATAACAAGGTTAAACCAACCATGATTATTTACATTTGGGACCGTAAACAGCTGGGTTCAAACACGTTGATAGGATGGCAACCTGAGATATACAGAACAGACAGAAAGAAAGATAACAATTTGGTACATACTGCTATTATCAGGATACTAAGTTGGAAAAGATTGTGATAGGCACAATTACCTTTTGTACAATTCTGGCACTGCCCCTCATTATCCAGCTGTGTGGCATCAGAGAATGTTCCTGGTGGACAGGGTTCGGGCTCTGTAGTGCCTTCAGGACAGAAGTACCCTCCAGGACATACATTGGCATCGGATGTTTGGTTTGGTGTGCTGCTCTCTGCATATCGGCGACAGTAGTACCTAAATAAACAGAGAAACATAATCAATAGTTATTCATTATAATAGTAGTTTAAGACAAGAACAGAAACAATTTTGTCTAGCTCTTTGGCAAAAGATAATCTTCCAGGAGGACATGATGAAGGCTCTGTGGTCCCTTCTGGACAGAAGTACCCTTCGTGACACACATTGGCATCATTAATTGGGTCCATAGTGCTGCTCTCTGCATAAAAAAGGAAGCAACTAAAGAAACAAAAACAAAATAAATTTTCAAAATAATATTCATATTTTCAAGGCACTTCGAATCATGCGTGACTTAGTATCATGTGATTTCTGTTTGACAGATGGAGTCGGGTGAAAAGGATGATACTCTGGCCATACACCAAAGCCCCACCGTTGGCAAGAGTAAGATTGTAGGCCCATGTTTCCCAGTAATGCTAAGGAACATCAAACTTTTGCAATTCATTAGGTGATTCTGTCATTAGTTTGATTTCCACCATCGTGGTAATCAACTCGGTCACATTCTTATCAGTTTCTGACAGTTTTGTCACTACTGTCAACAATCCCAGCTGTGTTTACTGCCCCCCGAGGCCCAGTGTTATCACAGAGAGAGGGGCAAGTGATAAGAAAGTGTCAACACTGATAAAAATCTCCTGGATGCAGGCTTGAGAGCGGAAAACTCGCACCGCTTGTCAGGCCCTCAGAAGCGGTTTTCAGCAAGCGATGAAATTACGTCATGTGTGGTAAGTGTCCAATTATTGTAACTACATGTACCATTATGGTAACAGCTGCAATGCTCTATGCTGATTGGCTTTTTACCTTATATTTATAATTATTGAACACTGACAATTACAACAATGGCATAATTTTCAATAAAACAGGGCCAAACATTACTTACCCTGCAGAACATGGTGTAGTTGGTTCAGTGAGCCCCAACTCTCCACAGTAGAAGCCTCCCGCACAGGGGCTGCACTGAGAGCTGGTATTCAGTCCCGTCACATTGCTGTAGGATCCCAACGGACACTTGAACTCATTGTGATACCGGGTGCCCTCTGGGCAGTACGATCCTATGGAAATTAGACAAAATACATAATTTAATCAGTGATTTAATTTGCCTTCACTATTTTTTTCATAAAGACAAATCTAGGAGATTTTATGATATCATATAAGTACAGAATTAAGACTAGATAGGATGTTGCAGAATCCCAACAGACACTTGAATTCATTGTGATAACGGGTTATCTCAGGACAGTATGATCCTGCAAGAATTGGACAAAATATATCATTTAATCAGTGATTTAATAATTTGTACTTGACTAATTATTCAAGAACGACAGATCTAGGAGAATTCATGATGTCAGTAAGCAGTAGAATTGAGACTAGTTAGGACAATGTAGGTTCCCAGCAGACAGTTGAACTCATTGTGGTAGCAATGAGTATTGAATATTATAACAGGTTCATTCGGGCAGTACAATCCTGTAGGAGTGAGAATACGTTTCCTTGTGCACAAGATTGAAGTAACCTTACAGGTGTCCTGGGCCTCCTGGTCCTGGTAGGTGCCTGAGGGACATCAGATGTCTTCAGGATTACCCTCAACCCAGTTGCTCTCAGGAATGTATTAGGATTGGTATAAATATCCCTATGTCATTTTACACATAGAAATCAAGATTGCAAATTGCCCAATTAAGAAGAAAATAGATGAGGTTACCTTGTGGACACGTGGAGTTCTGGTAGAGGACCACCGGCTGCAGCCGGTTGTCGCAGTAGAATCCTGCGGGACACGTCTTACAGGTGTCCAGAGCCTCCTGGTCCTGGTAGGTGCCCGAGGGACATCGGATGGCCTCTGGACTACCCTCAGGGCAGTAGTGACCCTGCGGACAGCTGTACTCGTAGGGACTGGACACGTTCTGGCCGGGGGGACAGTAGTAGCCAGCATCACACGGGGCTGTTGGGTTGCTATTGGCATAGCCTGAACAGTACATGCCCTGGGTGCAGCTGATGCAGTCCGTCATATCTGTTATTGCGATAGGTGATAAAAGAACATCATACAAACAATCTTTGTTAAAGCAAAATACATCTTCAATTCGAAATTGTATTAGTCCAACTCAATGGAAAGTTGTCTATATGTACCTGTTCAGTAACTTTTTCCAAAGCTACATGTATAATATAAATAAAGTAGCACAATACATTGCATCCTAGTAAAGGGGAACTCTTGTTCCAGATTATACTTTTGACTTCCTTCAGTAATTTGTATGTTTTATGTCTAGAGCTGAAAATCATCTCAACTGTCAAACTAACATTATCTATTTTTAAAGTAAAATATGGGTTCTTATCATACATTCTTTTTAACCTTTAATTGCTCTAACAAGATGAAAGGATATCATGTATACTAAACTAAAATTCTGAAGACTATAGAGGTTCACATTTCATCACGATTATTAAAGGTTGTATTACCTTCATTCCCAGTTGTATTGAGGTACGATCCTGGTGGACACTCCTCTGCCTCAACACTCCCCTCTGGACAGTAGTGACCGCTCGGACAGATGTCACCTAAAAGAGAAAAAAAATAGAAATAATTTCAGGTCTATAGAGTAGACATGACTTTTGCTGACAATTCTTGCATTAAATTGAGCATTACGGAACATAACTGTATTCCACTGGCTGAACTTCAGTGCATTGCATGTCATATTATGTGAATGGATATAGCAAAACCCTGCACTTGTCGGTAAAAATAGATTTTTAAGCTACAAGAAATGCCTGTTACAATCTTTGATTTGATGCCTTCTCCTTAAACATCGGACAATATTTGGCAAAGATAACATCCATTATGTGAACTTAAAATGCACATTTCTTCAAAATATGAATTACTGACAAATTCAGGGTTTTACTGAATCTAGTCACATCATATATATTCTCTCTAAGCAAGAAGTTACATGTTACTCATAATAACTACATGCATAACATTGTGTTGGAGAAAGTGTTCACTCCTTCCGCTACTAACAGATGCATTGATGATTTATAGCTAGTCGTCATTGATTTTCATCCTATACGACTTCATGGGTTCATGAAATATGTAAATCATACACACTAATCTATTAACAAGTTTCCATATACAGTCAAACTGTGTATATAGTGACTACCTAAGCCAAACAAGCAAATTGACCACTGTTGACAGGTGACCTCTACAGACAGGTTTCATAGCAGAGGATCACTTTGGGTGGCCGCTAAAGGCAAGTCCAACTTGGCTGCTATAGACATGTGGCTACCAAGACAGATCTGACTTTTATGTTTCTTTCCCCCAAAGTACAAATAAGTGCTAAGCTGTCCTACCTGAAGAGTCTGCAACAGGACTAGGACTTGACGCGCCTAATGTGCAGTAATGCCCAGCGCTGCAGTTCCCTGCGGGATAGTCCAGCTCCTCCACATCGCAGTACATGCCGGGCAGACAGGACAGGGGGTAGACAGAACCCTGAGGGCAGTAGGACCCCTCGGGGCAGCGCCCTCCTTGTGCTGGGTCGGTGGGTTGAGAGAACTGGGAGCCGTTGATGCAGTACCAGCCCGGATCACACTCTGCAGTGGGCCAGGCCAGGCCTGGGATCTCGCAGTACATTCTGAATAAAACAAAAAACAGGTCTTATATTAGTTAAGTCCATATTAAAGGAAAACGGACCCCTCGGTACAGCGCCCTCCTTGCGCCGGGTCGGTGGGTTGAAAGAACTGGGAGCCGTTGATGCAGTACCAGCCCGTGCAGTGGGCCAGGCCAGGCCTGGGATCTCACAGTACATCGTGTATAGAACAAAAAAATTACAACATTCAAGTCCAAAACAGGGATTAGACGGACCCCTAGGGGCAGTAGGAACCCTCGGGGCAGCACCCTCCTTGCGCTATTGTCGGTGGGCTGGGAGAAATGGGAGCCATTGATGCAGTACCAGCTAGGATTACACTCTGCAGTGGGCCAGATCAGGACAATAGCATTTAAAATCCCTCGGGATGTAATATTCCGTGCTATACCCTCCACCGCCATGTAATAACTGTATAATAGACATATGACTTACCCTTGTAGACAGAGTGTGCAGTCTGTCTCCTCATTCATGACAGCAACATTGTAGAATGTGCCTTCCAGACATGTGTGTTTATCCCACATGGCTTTGGACACTGAGCCATAGCAGCAAAGATCACAGTCAAACTGCTTACCGTATTTGTCGGTGTATTAACCGCACCTTTTTTCTCCAAAAAAAAGCTCCAAAATGGGGGGAGCGGTTAATACACGGAGATAGGAAAATTGTACACGCAAATTGACTAGCCAGCGCCGGGCCCTAATACGATGCGGTTAATACACGGAGATAAGATTCACAAGTGACCAAAGTCCACCTCAGCAAGGCATTCATACTCATACGATGCACTGAAAATACAAGCATATTCCCCCCAAAACAATTGTGTCTTTTATGTTTCTCTTTTACCTCTTCCTAAATATTGCTTGTTGTTGCTGCGAAAGCGGCTTGGAAGATTCACGATCATTGCTTCGATCTTAGTACGAATCCTAAATATAACATGCACCCGCGCGACTGGCGCTTGGCCGCGCCGAGCAGGCGGAGATTCTCTTTCCCGACGCGACACGCGCGAACCCCGGCCGCCGATGCTCCAATACAGCCCGCCATATCACTCGTATACTTTGCGTGCAGGTTATCGGGTCTATTTTGTTACCCGAGATCCATCCGCCGGGGATTTCCCCAATTCCCGGCGGATGGATCTCGCGTAACAAAAATAGACCCAAAACCTTCACACAAGGTGTACGAGTGATATGGCGGGCTGTACCGATAGAGGGCGGACTGGATGTCAACGTTTGAGAATCGTTTCATCCATGTCGACGATCGACGACGATCGTATGCCGTATTACTCGCTATTATTACTTACTATTTCTGAAACAGTTTTCAAGAGTAGATTCAACATAATTTGAACTAGAAAGAAGGAATAACATTGAGGTACAGTTTTTTTTAAATCTCCGTTCTGATTGTTTTATTGGTGAAATCTTCGTTTTGTTGTCTAACGTTTTATGTAGTCCCATGTGTAGTGATCTGTGTGGCAAATTATTCAACAGAAGTTATAGATTCTTCTGCTGTGAAGAAGGCCTGATAATTTTCTTTATTTACATCGGAGACTTCAGTAAATAAAACAAAATTCATAGGCAAAATTCTCTGATAGATAAGCTATTTTTGGTACCTTTCCTAAGAAAATGCTGACCATCTAAAGACTAAAAATCAAGAATTATACTATCAAATTTTTTTTTTTTTCATGGAAAAATGGCCAAAGTTGGGGGTGCGGTTAATACATCGGAGCGGGTAATACACCGACAAATACGGTAGTTTTTTAACCATCCAACATTACAACTCCAAATAAAATGTATGTACATGTACATGTACAAGTGGTTTGTACTGTATTGAAATAGACATATGTGACTGGCTATAGCAAAACCCTGCACTTGTTGGTAATTCATGTTTTGAAGAAATGGGCATTTTAAGTTCACATAATGTGTGCAAAAGACTTATGATTGTAAATTTAAAATAATCATATCTTCCCCAATAATTGACCAGTTTGTTAGAACAAAGCATCAAATGAAAGCTTGTGATGAGGCCTTTCTAATTATATGAAAACCTACATTTTTTAGTGCAGGGCTTTACTATAGCCGGTCACATATAATAATAATAATAATAATAGGTTTGATTTACATGTATACAGCGCCTAATATGATATAATATCTTATGACTTACCCTGGTAAACAAAGTGTGCAGTCGGCCTCTTCGTTCATGCCAGTGACATTGTTGAATGTGCCTTCTGGACAAGGGTGTTCATCCCAGGTGGCCGTCGAAATTGGACAGTAGTAGCCCGGGTCACACTCATAGGGAGTTGTCGTGTTCTGAGTGCAGTAGAAGCCAATCGGACACTGTCGGCATGTCGCTCGTCCGGTCTCGTTGTTATATCTACCAGCAATGCAGGGGACTGGATCATCGGCACCGATTGGACAATAGTGACCTGCAAGATAGAAACAAAAGCGTTAACATTTTGCTCTATTATAATGGCAATTGACGAGGATAGCTGTGAGTTATAATGAACTGTAGAGCGTTGGAGAATTGTGCGCTTCTATAAACTATAATCCAAATTACAGTTAGGCCTATGTACATGTACTTACGGTTACAATTCCTCTGGACGAGAATATTATAATACACTAATTATAACCCAATTTTTATATAGCACTTTATAACAAAGATCCATGAGTACTCGGATCATTATAAGCTTGGATTCAGCCGGGATACTATGATGGGGAGCTCAATAATTTCAAGGATGGCTTTCTGGATCGTCTGATTTTAGAACCATTACTCATTGCAATGAACAGCTGTGACACCACACTTAGTCTACTCTACACGTAACACATCTAGAACTCTAGAGATGATACAAGCATTTACGGTAAACTGACCTGTGGGGCACTCTCCTCCCTCGCCTGGGTCCGTGGGCATGTTCTTTGTGGCCCCTTCATAGCAGTACCAGCCAGCCTCGCAGGGCCCTGCGGTGGTGGTCATGGTGGTATTCGGGCAGTAGTCTCCCGCCGTACACAGGGTGCAGTCCGTCTCCGCTTCTAGCTGCTCCGTCGCACTGGCAGGGGAAAAAAATGTTAAATTAATCAAATTGTATTTATTTATTTCCTTTCTAATATTTTCAAATGCAGGATCCGTGTGCATGTTTTTAGTGGCCCCTTCATAGCAGTACCAGTCAGCCTAGCAGGGGCCTGCGGTGGCAGTCATGGTGGTATCGGGGCCATAGTGTCCCGCTGTCGATATTGAAATAGAAGATGTGGCGTTACCATATACTTTTAGTTTCAAATATCCACTCTCCCACTGGTAGGCTACACTGCAGATCATAATAGAATAACATAAATACTTAAATAGAATCCAATCGACATACGCAGGGATACGTTAGAACTCATGAGAAGTCGGTTAAAGGAGTTTTTACATGTAGATATTGAGGCTGTTAACATTCATTTTCTTCTCTTATCAGAAGCTGTACAATTAAAATGGGTCATTTCAATTCAGTCTATTTTCAAAATCTTTCCCCTTTTCTTTTTTCCATTTATTTCTTTACTTTGTTACACGACTGAAGTCTCAAATAGCACTTTTGGAGAAACCTAATGAAGTTAAAGACATCTAGTAACTTTGTAAACATGTGCAAAAAGTGATGAGTGGTTGATACAATGTATATTGTTGTTATCAGATATGGGTATTGTGTGAAAATCTTGAGTTAAATGGAAGTTATATGGCCGAGTAATGAGCAAAAATGCAAAGTAATATTCACTAACTCATTGCAATCACTTTGTACACGGTTTCGACGATCCAGGGATAATTTGATATCTGAACACTTCAATCGTAAATATCTTTTTAACGAAAGGGAAATTTCAAAAACCGAAACAGGTCCCATGCTTTTTTTGTTAATACGAATACAACAAGGTATGAGGGAACCGCTAGAATTCCAATTGGATTTTGAGTATTTGGGCAATGTTACTAAGTCCCTTTAAAGGATCATTTTAAGGCTTTTCTTGGTAAGAGAACTCTAGGTACTTACCCGAAGCGTCCCTTGGGGCAGGGCGTTGGGAAACCACTGGCCTCTGGACAGTAGTAGCCTTTGGGGCACACGCTGTAGAAGTCACTGGTCGTGATATCAAACGGTCCTGCTTGGTAAGCCAGCTTCAGGGAGTAGAACCCTGCTGCAATAGGTCCAGTCACATTCGCAAGTCCATCTATGTCACAGTAGGATCCTAAAGGAGAGAATAATGAAATATACACAAGTTGATGAGCTACTAGCAGGTATTATATTCATTATAAGAACCAACATTATAATCGTCGTCGTCGTCATCATCACCATCATCAACCCAATCACCAACATTATCATCTCCTACATCATCATCATCATCATCATTGTAATCGTCATCATCATCACCATCATCATCGTCATCATCATCATCATCATCATCATCATCATCATCATCATCATCAATCATCATCACCACTACTATCATCATTATCATCAACATCAACATCATCATCATCATCATCATCATCATCATCATCATCATCATCATCATCATCATCATCATCACCATCATCATCACCATCATTGATCACCACCACTACCATCATCATCACCAACATCATCATTGTCATTATCCTCATCATCACTATCATCATCACCCTCATCATCATCATCATCATCATAGTCATCATCATTCTGACCTGCTAGACATTCTGAGCACTCTGAGACATCAATGAGCCCTTCTCTGGAACCAAAGTATCCTTGCAAACAGGGTCTCGGGTCGTTGCCTGCATTGCCACCTCCAAGACAGTAGTACCCTGTGAGAACGGACCAGAAATGGGTCATTAAATTTTATGTAAACATTGTTTGGCATGAAAAAATTGAAACAGTTTAAATATCATCATCTTGGTATACCAGCTCAACAGGACAATCAAATAAGCTTGAACTGTCAAGTTCAAATAAAATGTAAACATAACGTGAACAAGTAAACGCCTGAGGTAATATTTCCAGACAATATGCCATCCATGTATGATCAGGATATGATCCTGATATAATCTTAACTATATTCCCAACATAAATGCATTCATAATAAGATAATAGTAGGTCATACCTTAGGGGCTTGGGATGGGGTTATTGTTTGGCTGACAAAACATTCCTGCTGGACACGATACAATAATATTCTCATATGATCCTAGTTCAATCCTCATATGATCCTGAAGTGATCCTCATAGGATTTGTATATGATTCCAATATGATCCTAGCGAGATCCTGATATGATCTTGATACAATCCTAATCCAATTCTTATACAATACTTATAGTCATACCTTGAGGGCACGGGATGGGGTCATTGTCCGGCTGACAGTACATCCCCGCTGGACAGTCCGGACACACGGCCAGACCAGACTGATTGGAGAACGTCCCCTCAGCACAGACGATAGGCTCGGAAGACCCGATGGGGCAGTAGTACCTCTTGGGACACACTTGACCGGTCACATTATCAAAGGGGTCACCACGTATAGCGGAGCCGAGGCAGTAGTAGCCTGCAAAACAGTCAGCTGAGGAAGATATTGGCAAAAAGACCATAAATTCACATTCAACACACCAGACAACAAAAAGCACATTAAATGAATAAAACAATTACAGAGATCAAAATAATAAAAGCAAAACAAAAACACAGAAGACATTCAAATATGATCCGTGTACGAGGTTAGAAGAAAAGAGAATGATTCCTATACGAAGGCTTACCCCTATCATAATCATTGCCATACCTGTCCCTCCTAATGTTCCTGGGGGGTGTTTCACAGAGATCCTAAGTTGATCTTAGCACTAAGATGGTCCTAAATATTATGGAAAGCCATTAGTGTCTTGAAACAGTTTTGTAAAAGTTATGTTGAAATGCATAAAATATTGATTCAAATCATATATATTTTCTAATTATCAAAGAAATGTCATGAATTTTATGTGAAGATCATGAATCTCTTTGATATATGATTTGAATCAACATGTTATGCATTTCAACATAACTTTTACAAAACTGTTTCAAGACACTAGTGGCTTTCCATAATATTTAAGACCATCTTAGTGCTAAGATCAACTTAGGATCTTTGTGAAACACCCCCCTGATGTCTAATAGTACCTGAGAGGGTCACATGGAAAACAGTAAGCCTCCACCAAGTGTATCTGGTTTGAATGCTCCAAAGGGAGTTGCACAGTATGATTTCATTCATTTTACTAAAAATGTCTTTCACTTAGCTGTTTCCTACGATGCGCCTACAGTCTTGCAGTACTTGACGAGGCAACAGGGCATACAGACAGCCATGTCTTAGCTTTACTGGCTTGAATTATCTCAGGGGAGTTACAATGTACTTGCATGGCTTGGATTAATAAAGAACATTTAATTTATCATAATGATAATCTTACCTGTCTCTTCTGATGCGCCTTCAGTCTCACAGTACTTGCCGGGGTTACAGGGCACACAGTCAGCCTCTTCTTCCGCCCCTCGGTAGTTGAGATAGGTGCCTGGGGGGCACGGCTCCATCAGGGTGGTGCCCTCAGGGCAGTAATGCCCCACCTGGCACTGGTCACCCCACGTCACTAGCACTTGCCCTGGTTGAGGAAATTTATGGGACATTATATTAATTCTGCATAGCATTCTACATCTACATTTGAGATCATGGCAACCAAGATCGGAATCCCAAAGACACTGGTCAATCAGGGTGGTGCCTTCGGGGCAGTAATGCCCCACCTGGCACTGGTCACCCCACATCACTAGCACTTGAATAATTAAATAATTGTTTAAGTGCTTAGAGGCTCTTTGCAATATGCGCTTATATAAATGTCTATTGCCCTGATTGAGGAAAATTATAGGAATTTATATTAATTCTACATTATATTCTAAATAAGAAATAGATGTACAATGCAATAAGACATTTTGGTAGCTTCGATCAACATTCTGGTGGGCACCTTTCAGTGTCTTGCCCTCAGTGATGAAATTACCAATTTGAAACTAACACTGGTCTCCCCAAGTCACTAGCACTTGACCTGGTAAAGGAAAATGGAGGAAATTTATATGAATGATATCATCTGCATCAATACTGATAACATGATTTTGGCAGCTCAGGTGAGTTCTCCAAGGGCATTACCTACATGAGAGTTGGGCCCTTAGGCAGGGCTCGACACTCACACTGGCCCGCTGGCCCGTGGCCAGTGAAATTACACTTCGGGCCAGCAAAAATGTATAAAAGACGTTGACAAAATTTTTTAAAATCTTGTTTTCTTCCACGTCATGCTTCATCTATATATAATCACAGGTTTGACCAGGAAAGAGTCATATATTGAATAGGAAAAAGTTTACTCATGAAATACAAATTTGGGGCCAGTAAATGTTTCTTTCGGGCCACCAGAACAGGGGAAGAAATTATTTCACTTGCCCGACCGGGTTACTGACATAAAAGATGGAGCCCTGCCTTAGGATCGTAATAATAATAATAATAATAATAATGTATTTATAACGCGCATATCACATCATTTATGTCTATATACGCTGTAAGAAATTGAAATAGAAGATTAAAGAAAGGTTCAGCATACTATACTGCGTATTAATTACTATTTATACATATTATCAAGTACAACTGAAAGGTGCTATCCCAGAAGAGTGCACATGTACATAAAATAAAACATAAGGAAAGCGAATGCAGCATGTTCTGTAACCTCCTTTACCTCAGTCAATACGTTAGATCTGTCAATACTTTCTGATATTCGTACATGCATTACATGGAATCTCGATAGGAGACAGCCTGAATATTGTTATGAGAGCTCCTTAAAGTATCACATGTATGCTAGGCTTCAGTATTCTTTAATATGTGTATGATATAAAATTAAAGGTACATGATGAAACAAGGAAATATTCAAATTTAAGGTTTAGTAATTGATTAATGTTTGCTGTAATATACTTTGTGATCATGTGAAAAAAAAGATTTTCCATTAACTTATATTAACAATAATAAATATCAAAATATACCATCAGTGGAGTCATTGTTGTACACAGGCGTTGCATACAACCCTTCCAGGTAGCATATGTGTCCGGCGGCGCACAGGCCTGAGGGCTTGATGGCCCCCCGGTCACTGCAGTAGCTACCAGGGGGGCAGATGGTGCAGTTATCCTCATCCGTCTGGTACGTCAGGTTAGAGTAGGAGCCTGGTGGACACAGGGAGTAGATGATCGACCCCTCTGGACAGTACGCTCCTGCACGGACAAGAGACAAGAAATAAAAGATTACATGGATTAATATATTTCTCTATTCTAATAAATGTAGGTCGAGATACAAAATGATAGATGGTTTGACATGTTTTCCAAATAGAATGTACAGAGTTAGATGGTGCAGATAACATCATGCGTCTGGTAGGTCAGGTTAGAGTAGGAGCCCGGTGGACACAGGGAGTAGATGATCGACCCCTCTGGACAGTACGCTCCTGTACGAACAAGAGACAAGAAATACAAGATTACATGGATGAATATACTCCATTCTAATACAAGTAGGTCGAGATACAAAATGATAGATAGTTTTTAAAAGATGTTTTCCAAATAGTATGTACAAATATAGATGGTACAGATAACTTCATGCGTCTGGTAGGTCAGGTTACATGAGAAAGGCAATTAAGTCTGAGATGGTTTTAGGGTGCGTAGCAGAAATGAAACATGGTATTTAAGAATACAGAAAACAGGAAGACCAAAGAAGAGGTAAAATGATGTGGTTAGAAAGGATATATAGGGGTACATTATACTAACAATAGACACTTGAGAAGTTTGATCCATTTTGGTGAACCCTTTATGGGAGCAGCGTAAAGTGAAAGCAAAAAAATCCAAGTCAGGTATGCCAAGGTCTAAAGTAGAAATGAGTAAATAGTGATTACATACCTGCAGGACACGTGGTCTGGTTGGTCATCGCTTCGTCCTCGCAGTAGTAGCCCGCATCACACGTGAAGCACTCCCCCGCCCGGTCAAACGGCATGTAGGTCCCCTGGGCGCAGGCGAAGGGTTGGGTGGACCCCAAGGGGGAGTAGTACCCAGGTTGGGTCACTGTCTGGTTGGGGGTACGCGCCCCTCCGGTGCAGTAGTACCCTGGACTGCATTCTCCAGTAGGCTCTGCAAACACACACAAGAAGGAGGATCAGTGTTTTACTGGGTGGTTATAACCATGGTTGGGTATCTCAAGATCGATCTTGATCTCAAGACCAGTCTCAAGATCGGCATCAGTAATCTCGATCTTGTTCTTGATCTCAGACATTTCTGATCTTGATCTCGGAGGTTCTGATCTCGATCTTGAGCTGCGGATCTTGGTCTTGATCTTGATCTCGGACTGTCTGATCTTGATCTTGATCTTGATCTCGGACCCTCTGGACTTGGACCCAACACTGGTTATAACATAAGCATCCCAACAATAAATGAAAGGTGAGACGACCCCCCCCCCCTGAATTAGGGCCCTGTCCATGAAACTTTTAAAATTGTTCACATACTATTATCGTTACTTTTAGGTTATCATCCAAGCAGCATGGAGCCTTTTAGATTATGCCATAAAAGTAAAGTAATTAGAGATTTACAACAGCTTGAACAGTTCTACATTTTTTTTTTTTATGCAAAACTGATTTTAACCAAATTATTGAAGGCTTGTCGAGATCAAGTAACTTTTTTTTTTCCCTAGCATTTTGAAATGGTTCACTTCATCGATGGCAAGTTAGATTTGATGCAGAATTAAGTAACTCAAAGTATTGCATATATGGCTTCATGTGACAAATCTATTCAGCAAGGCATTTGATCCAACCCGCTGCTCTCAACCCAAGTGTAGTAAGTGGGTACCTGGCAGGAATTTATTCCTTGAAATGCTTGATGTATGCTGGCTGCAAGGCAGCTTGGCAACAGCGGAGGGTAAGAATATACTGTACCGTATAATGCACCTTGGAATAACTTATAGCCTAATTTCTAGATTGATGGCGCAATATGAATGGTGGTCTATTATTTGCATTATTTATTATGCTAGAACTATATCAGTTAAATGTTTCAGCTTGGCTATCAAAGTCTCTTGCATTGAAAAAAAAACCTTTTTAACATGTTGCTTACGGGAACTGAGTGGGCTATGTACAAAGTCTATTGGGATTCCAGAATCTTGAAGGGAAGGGGTTAGGACAAAGATTTAAAGGGGACCACCAGGCAAAGGACAACACATTATTATATGTTTTGGTACCGTTTTGTGATATCAAATAGATACCCAACATTTTGCAAAGGGTTGTGTAATTCATAAACAAAGCAGTTAATTTCCACCACTTACGGAACCACTGCTATTTCCTGGTTCCATACGGGCCAAGCATTTCACGCGTACGTCAATAGATTCCCGGATGATTCATTCGCTCTGCACAGTGCACTCTGGCTCTGCACGCATATAGTCTACGCAATTCAGACCGCATGAACGCATGGTTGAAAATGGTAATGCGTTTTCCAATTATATATTTTTTTCTGAAAACATATTTTTGTGAACTTGTTGAAGGAATGGAATACTAAAGATGGTACCTTTCTATAATAAGAATATTATTTTTGGGTGGTGGTACCCTTTAAGGTGAACCAATTGGGACTACTGGTCATTACCTGGTGTTCTTGCGTTGCTGCAGTAGAATCCAGGATCACAGTCCTCACAACCCTGAGCATCCACTGCTCCGGATACATTGCTGTATGTGCCTGGTGGACAGGGGGCACCCACATAGGAACCTAGTACATGTATGTTTAATAAAGAAGACAATTAATTACATACATGTATATATATGAGTGATTTCACCACACAAACTTTAATACATTCATCATCATTAGCAGCAGCAGTAGTGGCAGCAGCACCATGTTCTTTTTCATTATTCATCATCATCATCATCTTCATTTTCATCATTTTCATCTTCATCTTCATCTTCATCTTCATCTTCATCTTCATCTTCATCTTCATCTTCATCATCACCACCATCATCATTATTATCACCACCACTACCATCATCATCACCAACATCATCATTGTCATTATTAGCAGCCCAATCATTCTCTTCATCTTCTTCTTCCCAGCTTCTCCTCCTCCTCCTCCTACTCAGCTTCATCACTACAATCCTCATCATCATCACCCTCCCACCCTCCTCCTCCTAATAAAAAACACCCTCTTCCTTCTGATTAAAATCCATTTTGTTGTCTTCTTTCTCCTCTTCTTCTTCTCCTTACTCAAAATAATCATCACCAACATTATCATCGACGTCACCACCAACATCACCATTACCATCATCATCATTATCATCATCATCATCTTCATATTCATCATTCCTTATCATTATTACCATACAGATAATCACCATCAACATCATCACCACCATCACCATTCTCATCCTCCTCATCATTATCATCATGTTTTGCTGATTTATTTGCTCCTATTTATGACTACTAAATAATATATAAATAAGGTTTTTAGTTAACTCAAACTTATATTTAATTGTAATTGTGAATCTGCCTTACCTATAACACAGAATCCCCCAGCAGGACATATCTCTCCC
This sequence comes from Echinarachnius parma, assembly GCA_037951105.1. Taxonomy (NCBI): domain Eukaryota; kingdom Metazoa; phylum Echinodermata; class Echinoidea; order Clypeasteroida; family Echinarachniidae; genus Echinarachnius; species Echinarachnius parma. The sequence continues at coordinate 138,866 of JBAMJV010006589.1, forward strand.
GTGTCTCCATCGGTGGGTGTGGACGTGTATGCGCCTCCATAACAGACAAATCCAGGGTCACATTGCGCCCTCGGTGTTAGCAGGCCAGGGGCGTCGCAGTACCAGCCCGGGTCACACAGTGGACAGTCGTTGAGAGACTCAGCCCCTACAAGACAGTGACGAAATAATACGAAAGAAATTTACATTCATGAATTTATCACCAATAAATCAAAATGAATGTTAATGGTTTAGTGCAGAAGTGTATAATTATGTATGCGCCCCAATAACAGACGTATCCAGGGTCACATTGCGCTCTCGGCGTTAGCAGGCCAGGGGCATCGCAGTACCAGCCCGGGTCACACAGTGGACAGTCGTTGAGAGACTCTGCCCCTACAAGACAGTGACAAAATAATACAAAAGAAAATTACATTCATGAATTTATCACCAATAAATCACAAAATGTATGCTAATGATTTTGTGCGGAAGTGTATAATTATGTATGCGCCCCAATAACAGACGTATCCAGGGTCACTTTGCACTCTTGGTGTGAGCCAGCGAGAGGCGACATAGTACCAACCCAGGTCACAAAGTGGACAGTCGTTTAGAGACTCGGCCCCTACAAGACAGTGATGAAATGATATGAAAGAAAATTACATTAAGTTATCACCAATAAATCAAAATTATTGTTAATAATTTGGTGCGGAAGTGTATTATTATGTATGCGCCCCAATAACAGACGTATCCAGGGTCACTTTGCACTCTTGGTGTGAGCCAGCGAGAGGCGACATAGTACCAACCCAGGTCACAAAGTGGACAGTCGTTGAGAGACTCTGCCCCTACAAGACAGTGACAAAATAATACAAAAGAAAATTACATTCATGAATTTATCACCAATAAATCACAAAATGTATGCTAATAATTTTGTGCGGAAGTGTATAATCATGTATGCGCCCCAATAACAGACGTATCCAGGGTCACTTTGCACTCTCGGTGTGAGCCAGCCAGAGGCGACATGTGGCGACATGGTACCAGCCCGGGTCACAAAGTGGACAGTCGTTTAGAGACTCGGCTCCTAAAAGACAGTGATGAAATGATATGAAATCAAATCGTATGAATCTCTCAGTGATAGATTAATATCACCATTATTTTGTAATATATGAGGTTAGAGCAATATAAGATCTCTATCTATTATTATATTTATCATTAGCTATTGTGTGTTGAATTATGTTCCCATTAACTAAAGTATTCCACATCACATACCTGTAGTGGAAAGTCATCAAGTGGCTTAAACAAGAGACTAAAAGTTCACTTTGTGTGCTGGATTGATTGCAGAATTTATCCGATGACCAGGGTAATAATATAATTGTAAAGCGCTTAGAGATGATTATCAATCGTGTTAGGTGCTATATAAATCAAGGATATTATTTGTATTATTATTAATAAGATATGTGTTAGCTCAGGTCAAATCCTACCATTGGACACGGTGTCTTTCATCATGCATGAAATTCGAGCTAACTCACGTTGTGTGTTACCCTGCCTCCACCTGCTTCCTACACAGGATAGGATCTAAGGAAAAACACTCTGTCCCTCGGATAGGATGATGAATGGAGGTCCCGTGTGTGAGACAGTCACATCTCATGCAATCAAAAGAACCTCGTCTACTTCTCGAAAAGAGTAGGGTGGTGTTAACCCAGTTGACTAGTATATCACATCCTGCACCTTGCAACCAATTAATAAGTCTCCTGACGACGGACAGTCAACCTGTTCGAAACGTCGAGCCCCTCATACCACCAACCCTCTCCTTACAATAACTATACCAGCGCTGTAGTTCTTATCAGAACTACAAGCTCAGAAAGAATACCAACAGTCCTTTCCAGGACTACCACAGTCCTTTTTAGGACTTTCCTAGAAAGAATACCAACAGTCCTTCTCAGGACTTACCAATCCTCTGCTTATAACATGGTGCAACCGCAAACCACACGTATTATCTACACCACCATGGAAGCCGATACTTACAAGCAACATTTAATTAATAAGTGACAGAACATTCAGCATGTTGATTGTGGTCATTATACAAAAGAAGAAATAGAAGGATTGGAAGTACCAACCTGTATCATTTCCATATCGACCAGCCACGCACGGGATCGGGGCGGTAGAGTTGTCGGGGCAGTAGTATCCACGGGGGCAGATGATGCCGTTGGCAATGCCCTGAGGGCAGTATTCCCCTGCGGGGCACGGGATGCAGTCGGCCTGGAAACGCCCTCCCTTGGTGTCCAGGTAGGTTCCCGCAGGACAAGCAACCTGTATTGAAGTATAACATTGTATCGTTAGACAAAATGTGTAAGATAACAATTGCCTGCAATTGTACTGCTGATGACAGCAGTATTCTTACTGTTAATTTATAAGAGTGAGACAGTTGACTTGATTTTTGGCTAGTTTGAGTATTTTTCTGTTTCATTCTATTTCTGCAAGATAAAGTAACTCCTGTAATATAATTTCCTCAATACTATATTCTTGTGTTTACATGTAGGTAGCGCAGAGTGCAAGTCATTTCTAAGTCGATCTAAGTTATTTGTGTTTCGAGGGAAAGGCAATTTATTGAGGTTTTTTTTAACAAATAAAACATTTTTCTTTGGAAGCTGGGATAGCATGGTTTAGCTTTGGGAAAAGATCCCACTGGAGCCTGGGAAAACAGGAGGCAGGGGCCCGATTACGGACCAGTGACATTTACCATGGTAATTAGCATCATTGGCTCTAACTCATCGATGTCAATATGCTAGAATTACATACAAATCAACAGAACGTAACAGAGCACACATACCGCCCTTACTCATTCAACCGTAAAGCATATCTAGAGATCAGTGGAACTGGGGCTGGTCCTGGGTCATGATCGTGCCCTCGGCCACAGGTCCCTGAAGTAAACAGGCTAGTGATGTACTTACTAGTCTGTATAGTATACATAGCAGTATAGTATGATGCACAATGCTTTCTTTTATTTCGTTTTCTAACAAAAAGACATACATGATATGGGCATTATGAATGCATTTATTTTATCATAATAATTATTAATGATCTTATTGCAATTTTTGAGAAAGAATGTACCTGTTGAGGTCCATAGGATCCAATGAGAGCTGGTGATGTGGCGTAGACATTATCGATGTCGGTGGGGCAGTAGAAACCCTCATCGCACTGGGCGTTAGGTGTTGACACGCCTTCGAGACAGTACCAACCCGCGTCACACGCAGTGCAGTCTGTAATTGCTCCTATACCCAGACTAGGGTTGTATGTACCAACAGGGCAGTTTAGCTCCTCGGGTGTAGCTGTTTGAGAAAATATATAAAGATATGAGAGAACAAATTGTCAAAAAATTCTTCATCACGCTGTGTTTGGTGTTGAAACGCCTTCTAGGCATTACCATCTTGCATCACAAGTAGTACAGTCTATGATTGCTCCTATGCCCAGACTAAGGTTGGAGGAAAAACAAACTTGGCAGTTTAGCTCCTCAGGTGTAGCTGTTTGAGAAAATATATTAAGAATATGATAGAACAATTTGTCAAAGAAGTCTTCATCACACTTCACACTAGGTGCGGACACCTCACTCTTTTCAAATCCATTTATATTTGAATGTTTCTGATGTGTGTGACAATTGCTTTAAAAAAGTGAATTTCTTCAAGGATAATGAAGAAATTAAGAAATTAATAAAAGATTACATGTAATCTCATTATAAGCTAGACTAAACATGAGAATACTTAGAGAGCTCTGGAAATTATACAGGGAATACTATGATAATTTACATATAGGCAAATAAAGAAAAAAAAGAGAAACAAATAAAATGTATCTAACCTTCTGGACAATAATGGCTGACACTGCAGTTGACCGCCTCACTGAGAGCATGCAAACCCGTAGTACAGTAGAGTCCAGCTGGACATCGCTTGTTGGTGGTCATCTCCGTGTAGGATGTGGTCGCATTGTCGCAGTAGTAGCCAGCCTCGCACGTGGTGCATGCGCTCTTGCCCGGCTTGGAGAAGGTGCTGGTGCCACAGTCATAGGGGTAGACGGTGCCATCCAGGCAGTAGGAGCCACCTGGACACTCCAGACAGTCGTCTTGGTACTTTGCAGGAGAGCCATAGAGGGTGTTGTTGACATCTACTCCGTACGGCATGTAGGTTCCCGCTGGACAGTCCAAAGGGTTCACTGCACCATACTCGCAGAATTGACCTGGAGATAATAACAAAGAAATACATCTATTAGAAGAAGAAAAAAAAACAGAACAAAATCACAAAAAAGTGGTACGTTGATTCTGGACTTTTTTCAAGACTCTTTCAATACAAAGGCCGTGCATTTGATTCCCAACCATGTATGTCATTTAGGAAGACCCTTTATCAACATTTGCTGCAAATGGGTACTTGGCAGAAATGCATTCCTTGAAATGCTTGAGCACCCCATCACGGCAGCTCGGCTAAAGCGAAGGTGATAATGCTCTGATTGCCTTGCAAATGCTGTGATAAAGCTGTTGATAAATTTGGACTATCGTTATCATTTATTATAAAGATAATACATGTATACACATGGCTTACCTTGAGGGCACGTTAGACACTGCGAGACATTCTGGTTCTGGTATTGGTGCTGCATTGACTCGTTTAGGACTGATTGATTTTGCTATAACATATATTCTCCATAGACTCAAGCTCAAATATATTCTGGACCAGTCTGGAATGGATTAATAACTTCAATGCAATTCAGAATTGTTCATATGGATATGCGGTTTACCTTGAACTGATCAAGGAGCATTGACCACACAGATTATTCTCGTTAGACACGTCGATCTTACCTTGAGGGCACGTTAGACACTGTGGGACATTTTGTTTCTAGCATTGGTGCTGCACTAATAATTGCAAGGTAATTCAGAATGATTCATATGGATATGTGTGGCTTACCTTGAGGGCACGTTAGACACTGCGAGACATTCTGCTTCTGGTAGTGTGAGTTGTAGGTTCCATTGGGACAGCCGTACTGCTCTGCGTACTCTGTAGCCTCTGGACAGTAGAAGCCTGGTGGACAGACGTCACTCTCCGTTGGCTCTCCACCTGGAACCAAAGAACAAACAAAACAAAATTAAAATTGTGGATTCTATTTTACTCAGGATTTAAACATACATTACACATCTGAATGTTGCCTGCTATCCACAAATTAAATCAAATACTCTCTGGACAGTAGTAGCCAGGTGGACAGATGGTAGCCCGGTGGACAGACGTCTGTCTCTGTAGGCTCTCCACCTGGAACCAAAGAACAAGCAGCTTGTAAACATTTGTGGCTTTCATTTTACTCAGGGCTTAGAAATAAATTACACATCTGAATAATGGCTGCTATCCACAAATAAAATCAAACACTCTCTGGACAGTAGTAGCCAGGTAGACAGACGTCCGTCTCCGTAGGCTCTCTAGCTGGAAGCAATGGACAAAAGCCTCACAATTAAACGTTTGAACGATGGATTGGAACTTTTCCAGGGTTAAAAAATTACTTGTATTCAAAAAATTACACATATTACACAAACTACATGTAATAATGACTGCGGTTCACAAGCTTATTTTCAAGTAGCCTCTGGACAGTAGTAGCCAGGTGGACAGACATCTGTCTCCGTAGGCTCTCCAGCTGGAAGCAAAGGACAAAAGCCTCAACATTAATCAATTATGTGGAAATTATGAATTTTTGTGACCTAGCGAGCGCTGTGTACAAGTATTTACACATACTGTAGATTACTAATGATACCTGAAAATAATACCTGATAATGGACTTACCCAGACAGTAGTACCCTGGTGTACACAGTGTGCACTGGTCAGCCCTGGACAGGTTAGCAGATGGTGAGAACGTTCCGGCCAAGCAGGGGTAACGGTCAGGGCTGGGGGTCTGTTTGGGGCAGTAGTAGCCAGGCCTGCAGGGCTGAGGTGGGTTGACCGTCTCACCTGGTATAACAAACACAACATGTTAAATGAGTTCAATGCCACTGTTCTACAGGATTACTGAAGGACACAGGACTTTAAGCCAAACTAAAAGTTATATGAAAAATAAATTTAAATTCATACATACAGGAATGAGAAACATAAAATACAAATGAAATGAGCAAAGAAAATTGGGCTCTGCCTGGAATCAAACCCGAGACATCTGTATTGCAAGACAGGGGCTCTAACCATTGAGCCACAAGGCACTATTAATGTTGATCCTTTGCAGAAACCCATTTTAATGCTTGTCCCATACAAAGCTAATAACCCAACACGAACCTGAAGAATATGACATCAACTTAGGGAAATGCAAGGGATCACGTAAAGTGATTTTTAATAAGGATATCAAAACAGGGAGGAAACTGATTAGAAATAGATCATTTATATGAAAAATGCGCAAAGATGAATAAATATAATAGATTTTAAACTGACCTGTGGCCCAGCTACAGTAGTTGCCCTCCGGACAGGCATCGCACTCATCAGGGTGGGTCAAGCTAGTGGACCCTGTGTAGGTCCCTGGTGGACAGGGGTACTGGTCATTTGTGATGGTCCCATTTGGACAGTAGAAACCTGCAAAGAACAAGAAAAAAATCACAATATATGTTTATATTGCGATAAAGAGAATGGGATGTCCATATGAATAGATGGAAAGATGGACAGAAAGACAGCCCCAAAAACATATTTCCAGCTACTTTGTTACAAAGGCATGAAAACCACTTCTCCATTTCCATTTCATTTGTGATATTCCTAAAGATAAGTTGTTGTTTTTTTTTTATTAAACAGATTTGGACAGAATCAAACAGCCTTACAATATTGATACAATATTGATACGGTCAAACCTGTCTATAGTGACCACCTAAGGGAATCATTAAAAGTATCTATCGTAGACATGTAACCTATATAGACAGTTTACATAACCATGTTTTCCCTGAAAGGGCTCATTTTGTGGCAACTATAGGCAGGTTGGCTGCTACAGACATGTGGCCCCTAAGACAGGTTTGATTGTATATATTTTCCTCTGTTAATTATTCAAATGCATACCTTCTGCGCAAGGATGTGAGCTGTTGGAGAGTCCGGGCAGTGGACACGAGCGGCCCTGGTCGCACAGCCTGCAGTTGAAGGCATAGCCAGCCAGCTCATCGGGGTTGTAGGTGCCCGGGTCACAGGCAGTAGGAGACGTCGTGGCAGCATCGGCGTTGCCATTGGGACAGTAGTGCCCCGATGGGCAGTCGATGCACTGGGATGAGTTCTCGTAGCCAGCACCAGGCCTGTAAATATAACAAATCAACACAATATTTTAAAATTTGATTTAAATTGACACAAAAATTTGTTGTTATTATCATGCATAGGAACCCGGTTCACAGGTAGTAGGAGACGTTGTGGCAGCATCGGCGTTGCCATTGGGACAGTAGTGCCCCGATGGGCAGTCGATGCACTGGGATGAGTTTTCGTAGCCAGCACCAGGTCTGTAAATATAACAAATCAACACAATATTTAAAAATTTGATTTAAATTGACACAAAAATTTGTTGTTATTATCATGCAAAGGCAACAGGTTCACAGGCAGGTGGAGAATGTAGTGGCAGTATCCGCATTGTCATTGGGACAGTAGTGGCCCGATGGGCAGTCGATGCACTGGGATGAGTTTTCGTAGCCAGCACCAGGCCTGTAAATATAACAAATCAACACAATATAAAAATTTGATTCTAACTGACACAAAAATTTGTTGTTATTATCATGCATAGGAACCCGGTTCACAGGCAGTAGGGGACGTCGTGGCAGCATCGGCGTTGCCATTGGGACAGTAGTGCCCCGATGGGCAATTGATGCACTGGGATGAGTTCTCGTAGCCAGCACCAGGCATGTGGATAAATTCATAAATTACAAAGACTTGTTACTCTTTACTTGATTTCTTATCAAATTTCTACAGCACTTCAGCATTTGATGACACATGCGGTACCCCGGGGTACCGTTCGGCCGTCAGATGGTAAAACGGTGACGCTAACTCGAAAATTTGACTTTTTGAGGTAAATTCACTTTCCGGGTAATGTGAGGGCGCTCTTTCCAATGGTGCTATCGAGAAAATCCCATCATGTCTTCTTTTAGAGATAATTTCCGCTATCTTGGTACTTTTTTGTATTTTTCCTTCAGATTTGATGGTAAAACGGTCTATCTTTGAGTTAGCCCATTGTCGGTAATATCGTTTGGAGGTAAAACGAGCTATCTTTTACATAAACCTTTTAACCTTCTTAACTGAGATTGTTTAATCATCGCTGTCAGATGGTAAAATGGTCTATCTTCGAGTTAGACCAGTTTACCACTGCACGGTCGATCGAAATTTTCTCCGACGCGCGGACGACTGCACTACGTACTTACATGTACATCCAATTATATTCATATCACGGCGGTTTCACGCGTTAGATAAGTAAAACGGACGATGATGCTGATGATGACCATTGTGATTATGATGATGATGATGATGATGATGATGATTATGATGATGATCATGATCATGATGACAATGATTACGATTATGAGGGTAATGATTACGATGATTATGATGATGATGATTATGAATATGATGATGTTGATGACGATGATGCTTATGATAGTAGTGAAGAATGATAGTAATGAATAACAAAAGAATGTGATGGAAAGGGGGATGTCAAAGGTCATTAAAATCAGGTACGGTTGATTTAGGTCGTTTTGCATGCTAACACTTTATATACAATTTCATCATCAAATGGACAGAACAGTAAAATCATCTATCTAGAAGATGGACCACTTTAAAACCATAAGATAAAACGGTAAAATGGTCTAACTAGAAGATAGACCATTTTACCATAGTATGGCAATAGTGTTTATGGTCTATCTAGAAGATAAACCATTTTACCATAGTATGGCAATAGTGTTTATGGTCTATCTAGAAGATAGACCATTTTACCATTTTATGATGTGTAGTGGGAGTGTATTCATGTGCTGTGGTTAAACAGTCTATCTGCACAAAAATCTCATTTATTTTATAATTAAAACCCCAAATAAGCACAAAATTCTTCAGTTATCAGTGTTTAATATGCTTCTTCTTGTCCCATTGCTAAAAATGGATTATACCCATCTCCTAAAAAAGCTCAAACCTCTAAACTTCAAAGTCATTTTTCTCAGAACAGCGATTTTCGAGATAGACCGTTTTACCATCTGACGGCCGCGTTGTACCCCGGGGTACCGCGTTGTGTAGCGCCATCTTGTGTCCACTCGAAGCACAACCGTATTGCGTTGTGTATGCAGTGCAGCGCGCGATTGTATGCACGCTATACCCTGGTACAGCCCTAAAAAATAAATAAATAATTAAACAAAATGGCGGATATTCGTTTGGTACCCCAGGGTACCATTTATGTCATCATTTTCAGGGGCAGTGAGGAAGGTAGAAGCAGCATCAGCATGGGTATGGGAGTGGCCCGCTGGACCATTTTATTTTAAATAATATAAATAATGTCAAAAGTAACTTACATATATATTCATATTTCTTGCACACAAGATAAAGCAAATGTACAATTATGTTTGTTTTGTTGAAAGTGATTTTGTCGATGATGCTATGGGTAACTATTTACCTTCTGGTATACCAGGGGGATGTTTCACAAAGATCCTAAGTTGAACTTAACTCTTAAGTTGGACTTAAAAACTATGGAAAGCTGTTAGTTTCTTTGAAAAATAATTGTAAAAGTTATTTTTAAAGGCATAAAATGTTGATTAAAATTATGAATATTTTCTATTATCAAGGAGATCTCTTTTTGCTAATGCAAGATTTATGAAAAGTCTAAAATACTTGCATTTTTGCTTTTGAATATATTTCTTTTCCGAGGCTACAAATGGCTTACCATAAGTCCAACTTTGAGTTAAGTTCACTTTGTGAAACACCCCCCTTGTCCTCGTAGTGAAGGGGTTAAATAAGATTCAATTCAAGACAATTCAAGAGTTGTTAACTCACCCATATGTTCCGATAGGACAAGGGTTCTGTACACCCGAGTACTGTCCAGTCAGGCAGTAGAACCCTGCTGGACATATGGTGCCGTCCACTGAGCTACCCTCCGGACAGTAGTTGCCCGCTGGACATACGATGCAGGCTATGGACTCGGACGACTGGTTGGTCTTGTCGTTATAGGTACCACCTAAGAGAGAGAGAATAAAGTCAACATTTCAATTGTACAATGCGATAAAGAGTAGGAGATTCTTGAAGGACATATGGCATCAAAAGGACATATGGTGCCGTCCACTGAGCTACATGTCGGGACAGTAGTTGCCCGCTGGACATACAATGCAGGCCACTGATTCAGATGACTGGTTGGTCTTGTCGTTATAGGTACCACCTAAGAGAGAGAGAATAAAGTCAACATATCAATTGTACAATGCGATAAAGAGTAGGAGATTCTTGAAGGACATAATGGCATCAAAAGGACATATGGTGCCGTCCACTGAGCTACATGTCGGGACAGTAGTTGCCCGCTGGACATACAATGCAGGCCACTGATTCAGATGACTGGTTGGTCTTGTCGTTATAGGTACCACCTAAGAGAGAGAGAATAAAGTCAACATATCAATTGTACAATGCGATAAAGAGTAGGAGATTCTTGAAGGACATAATGGCATCAAAAGGACATATGGTGCCGTCCACTGAGCTACATGTCGGGACAGTAGTTGCCCGCTGGACATACGATGCAGGCTATGGACTCGGACGACTGGTTGGTCTTGTCGTTATAGGTACCACCTAAGAGAGAGAGAGATTAAAGTCAACATATCAATTGTACAATACTATAAAGAGTAGTAGATTCTTGAAGGACATATGGCATCAAAAGGACATATGGTGCTGTCCACTGATCTACCTGTCGGGACAGTAGTTGCCGGCTGGACAAATGATGCAGCAAAAATCAACAAAATAAATTTTACAACTAAATAGAGGAGATTATTGTAGGACATACATGTATGATGTTCAAAGGATGTATGATGCCATCAACTGAGCTACACTTGGGACATACAAGACACGCATTTAGCAGTAACCGAGAAGTAGAAGAAGCATTCATATATCATGAACTACCATTTCATGCAGACACAATTTTTGTTTAAGTATACAAAGCATTTCTGATCAATTTCAATCCCAATTCAAGACAGAAAAGCTACACAAAGATATTATTCTCATGCACAATACTATATAGTGGAGAAGTGTGATGTCATCTATGACGTCATAAACACCTTTTTTTAGAATTTTCAAATTTGAACTTCATTTTCAGAAAGAGCATAACAAATAATGTCTAAATACCGAAAATCAATTGAATATGTTATGTATTGGCTGAGATACAATGTATGCCCATCCGAATGATTTTTTTTTTTCAATAGGCGATCAGTGTTATAGTGCACTGGTTCATAACTTTATGAACCAGTGCACTATATAACACTGATTGCGCGTTGAACTAAAATTAATTTGGATGGGCATATCTCAGCCAATACGTGACATATTCAATTGATTTTTCGGTATTTAGACAGTATTTTTCATACTCTTTATGAAAATGAAGTTCAAATTTGAAAATTCTAAAAAAAGATTTTTATGACGTCATGGCTTCTGTACTCTATACAGAAACGTATACACCTTATGCCGAGGCATACAAAAAGGTGTAACAGAATCTTATCATGGCTGCTTACCTGGGCATGGGAAGCGTGTAGAAAAGATGGTCCCTGTAGGGCAGTAGTGGCCGGTTGGGCACAGATTGCCGCTGTAGTCATCCAGGCCTTCAGTATCACAGTAAAATCCTGTAAATTAATGATGAAATAAAATATTAATAATCATGTTAGTAACAGCAATAATAATAATTAATCATTATCATCACAACACTAGTAAAGTAAGGCATATAAAAATGACAATAACAACAATGTTATTATTATGTTTATTCAAATGGTGCATAATATGTTCAAGTTGTAAGTAAAGAGAGATAAGCTTTCCTGAAGGGGCATGGCACACATGCTTGCTTCTCAGTCTTGGGTACATTGTAAGAGTTGCACATTCCAAGAGGACACTCCCAGCGATCCTTGCATTTTCCTTGATAATCATTAATTTTGATCTTTACAATATATTTCTTTGACAAAGTCTGAATATGTTGTAATTTGATAAATTCTACTCTGATGAACATTTATTAAAAGCATACATATTTTGGAGGGGACACCATTCAGTTTAAACAAAGAAAGAGCAGTGTTTACCTGGTGGGCATGGCAGGCACGCTTGCTTCTCAGTCTTGGAAGTGTTGTAAGGGTTGTACGTCCCCAGCGGACACTCGTAGCGATCCTTGCCATCACACCATCCTCCGGGCAGGCACAGATCGGCCTCAGGGGTGGCACTAATTGATCCCTCATCGCAAGTGTAGCCCGCCTGGCAGTCTCTGCAGTACAGGGAACCCTCAGGGGACCACTGTCCTGGTGGACACACCACAGGATCTATGGTGGCACAAAAAAGGAAGAAATATACATCAGCTCGATTTAAATGTGTGTGTGAGAAGACAGAAAGCTAATCAAGACTCATCAGTATTCAGGTGTGGTGTTGGTAGATCCCTCATAGTGTAGCCCACCTGGAATTATCTGCACTATAGGGAACCCTCTGGGGACCACTGTCCTGCTGGACACACCACAGGATCTATTGTGGCACAGAGAAAAGATAAAATAATTATATATTTATATCAAAATGTATGTGTGAAAAGACAGAAGGCTAATCAAGAAATATTAGTCCTCAAGAGTGGTGTTTGTAGATCACTCATCGCAAATGTATCCCGCCTGGTACAGGGAATCCCCTGGGGACCGCTGTTCTGGTGGACACACCACTGGATCCTTGCTGGCACAGAGAAAAAGATGTAATATGCATCCAATAAAATGTGTTAGTTAGAGAAGACAGGAAGCTAATTATCAGTCCTCTGGTGTGTCACTGGTGGATCCTTTGTAACAAGTGTAGCCTGCCTGGCAGTCTCTGCAATACAGGGAACCTTCTGGGGACCACTGTCCTGGTGGACAGACCCACCGGATCTACAGTGGCATAGAGAACAAAATAAATATATGTCTATTAAAATGTATGTGTGAAAACACAGAAAGCTACTCCTTAGCCTCAGGTGTGTCGCTGGATCCTGCATGGCAATCTCTGCAGTACAATGAAACCTTTTGGAGACCAATTTGGAGACCAATGTCCTGGTGGACACACCATGGGATCTATGGTGGCACAAAGAATGGAAGAAATTTACATCTATCACAATGTGCGTATGAGAAGACATGAAGCTAATAAAGACACATCAGTCCTAAGACTAAGATCTAGAAGATCCCTAATAAAATGTGTAGCAATCCTTACAGCCTGGCAATCCTTACAGTACAGGGAACCCTCTAAAGACCACTGTTCTGGTGGACACATCACTGGATATACATGGACACATATGAAAGAATATACTGTGAACAAGGATGGCTTTTGACTTTGGGGTGATTTGGGGCATCATTTTGTTTCATACTTTAAATAATGTATCCATTTATAATCATCTTAATTTTCAGGAGAACGAAATATTATCTTGGACTTTTCATTCCAAGGCCAGTTATATTTCTATACAGACCAGGAGCATTTTGCGGATGGCTACAAAATCTGTGTTTAATGCAAAAACATACATTTGCCATAATAAGATAGGGTAACTAGACACTTACATGTTTTATCCGAGCACTGGTACCCGGCCTCACAGATGGTGCAGTTGACCTGTCTGATGCTGCTGTAGTAGCCGTCGGGACAGGGGATCTCTGAGCTGTAGATGGAGGGACAGTAGTAGCCTGGGATGCAGTCCGTACAAGATGTCTGGGCTCCTATGGCATACGTCCCTGCACTGCACTTGTCGGCGTCCCTGAAATACCAACAGGAGAGGTCAAAGGTTAAAACAAACAACAGACGCTACATGTATTTCACATAATGTAGCCCTTTTTTTTGGAGCTGTAGATAGAGAGATAGTAGTGGCCTGTAGTGGGATGCAGTCCGTCCCTGCGCTGCACTTGTCGTCTTCCAAGAAATACCAATAGCAGAGTATTGAAACTAATGCAACCCTCCTTTTTCAGAGCTAAAGAGGACAAAATGAACAGAAGAAATGTTTATTTTATTCTACCGTTTAATCTTTACAGAGCTATAGATTCTAAAAGCAGTAGTAGGAAAGGACACAATATCTAGCCTCCTATGGAGTATGCCCCTGCACTGCACTTGTTGATTTCCCTGTCATATCAACATCAGTGGTCAAAAGTAAAATTACTAAGTTATCTATAAAAAGAATAACAAATGCCAGGTTATATCATTTTGACATATTACTGAGACATGGATAAAGCTCACATCAGCATTCACATAAAACCTTTAAAGATTGTAAAACAAACAGAAAAAGAGAGAGACTTAAGTACTCACGTGGGTGCCTCTGTCTTGCTGGAGCATGCGTAGCCCAGGGGACATGCCGTGCACACAGATGCATTGCCTAGGGCATAGTACCCGCTGTCACAGGGGATCACCAGGGCTAGGGTTGTCACAGGGCAAAATCTGCAAGGGAAGAAGTGGGTAAAAACATATTTATTATACCATGTCAGGCTATGAAATTTGTCCAGTTAAGTCTTGCTAGTAAGCTTGTTTGGCTTGCAACATTGTGCCAATTTTAAATAACATAGAATCAAATGACAGCCTAATTCATGATATCTTAGTATACCTAAATTGGAGTTGAAAGAAAAGTTATATTTCAATGTTTACATCAATTATAGAACACTCTGGAAACAAATGGACTATCTTGTCGAACAGGGTTAGTACTTACGATCCTGCTGGACACGCCGTGCACTCGCCCTGTTGCTCGATGGCGTAATAACCCGGATTGCAGGGCTCCTGGTAGTCTACGCTGCTGTTGGGACAGGCATAACCGGCCGGACAGGCCAGGCAAGCCGTACTCCCACTGGTACTATACTCCCCAGCCTGGCACTCCCGCATGTTGGACCCATCCGTGTCGGGGCACTCGTAGCCTGCGGCGCAGGGGATGCAGGAGGTGGCGTTGGTGTAGGAATAGGTGCCCGGCTCACAGTCAACCTCGGAGTTGATCCTGCAAGAAAAAAAGGGATATTTTGAATTTCATTGATTTCATGAATTTTTTATGAAAATACACCTGACTATATAGATATTGAGTCTGCTGATTATTTTTTAGATTCGAATTTGATAGAATTGTTCTGATGTCGTTGTAGGAATAGGTGCCTGGCTCGCAGTCCACCTTGGAGTTGATCCTGCAGGAAAAAAAGGGATGTTTCTTGCTTTGAATTTGATCGATATGATTTTTTTATAAAACTATAATAATATGAAGCAAGCTTTGTAGATGAGAAGCCTGCTAATTGTTGATTATTGTTAAATAGAATTGTCTTCAGTTTCCTTCTTCTGAGGCTATTGAAGAAATACATGTTGTTTCTCTTTAATGTAATCAATGTTCAGATATACACATTCAGGTAAATAATGTATGTTTATTAGAATAACAAAACCCAAAGAAAGATGTACTCATGTGGTATCCGGTGGTGCAACGAGTACACTCCATAGCCTTGAATGTAGGGAATGTGGCGTTGGTTATATTCATATGTGTGAATGCTGTCACTCAAGCTACGAACAATCCTAGCAGAATAATGGAGGATATCTGTACTTAAGTGTTATTGATGTAATACTTGTCGGGTGTGCACGCAGTACACTCTGTTGCCTTTCATGTAGGGAATGCAGCATCGCTTATATTCATATTTGTGAATGCCGTCACTCAAGTTACGAACAACCAAAGATATATATTGGTCAGTAGCATGGGCGTAGATCTGTCATTGATACCCATTCAACAGGGGGGGGATGATCTATTCATTCATCCCACCCTGATGAATAGGTATTACGTAAGTATCTACGCCCGTAGTCAGTAGATTCTGCTAGGGTCGTAAAATGTAGGCCCCTTTTTTACTTTTGACACTATTCATACTTACGTGGTATCCGTGCAGTACTTGCCGGCGGTGCAAGGAGTACACTCCGTGGCCTTGCCTGTAGCGAACCAGCCAGGGTCACACGCCTCCTTGCTGTCTGAAGTCTTGTCAGGGCAGGCATAGCCCGGGGGACAATCGGTGCAAGCTGTGGAACCGGCCTGACTGTACTGACCTGTTAATAATTACAAGCAATTCATCAAAATGTATTATATTTCTATTTATCAATTTGTATTGAACTGGTATCTCTAGATATTATATCATTATCATATGACATATTATATATTATATCTTATTCAAGAAGATATATATGGTATCTCCTTAAATGCCATAAAATAACAATTGTATTGTATCCAATATCAATTGTATCATATTTACATGTACATGTATACATAATCTTATCACATTAACAGTATATAATGAAGAATCTGACATACTAAAACTTATTGTTTCATATCATACGTCATACACAAGTACCACATAATATATCATGTCACATTAGACTAGATATTATTCAAGTACAATAATACTCCATCATATAAAAGGACAGTGTGGATTCTTACCATCATCGCATGGTTGTGGGGCTTGCGTAGCATCGGCGCAGTAAAATCCAGCCTCGCACTGTGTACAGTATGTCTGTAGAGGGGCGTCCGCATACCACCCACCATTACAGGCCACTGGGGCAGCGTTGGTCACGTTACACTGATACCCTAGGCAGCAAAAAAAATAGAAACAGGAGATTTCATAATCATTAATAAGAGATTAAGAGTTTTAATGGGATCATTGTTATAAAAACATGCAACAAAACACAAACTTACACAGCAATTCAGCTGTTTAAGCTACAGTCAAACCTGTGTATAGTGACCACCTAAGGGAAACTAGAAAAGTGGCCACTGTAGACAGGTGACCTTTATAGACAGGTTCTATAACATTGTTTTTCTCTGCAGTGGATCACTTTTGGCGGCCACTATAGACAGGTTGGCTGATATAGACAGGTGGCCGCTAAGACAGGTTTGACTGTACTTGCAGGACATGGTGAACATGATGAAGCCTGTCCAAGGGAGTAGTTTCCTGCACCAGGGAAGCAAGCCATTGCACTGTGATCCAGAGAGACATTCCGTAATATTGGTACCCTTGGGGGACAATCTCTTCCAGATGAACTATATGTGATAACACCATATCTATCCAGGACTATTGCTGTCTCTGGAACCCGGGGGACAGACTTTACTGCAAGTTATTATTGATATGCTTTACTTGCGGGACATGGTGAACAGGATGAAGCCTGTCCTAGAGAGAAGTATCCAGAAGCACCCTCTTGTAACACAGTAGCAGTGCCCTGTGAGACTGGGAGACCTTATGTACTACTAACTCCACTGGGAGACACTCTCTTCTAGATGAGCTCTATGTGATTATCCCATATCTATCCAGGACTATTGCTGTCTCTGGAACCCGGGGGACAGACTTTACTGCAAGTTATTATTGATATGCTTTACTTGCAGGACATGGTGAACAGGATGAAGCCTGTCCTAGAGAGAAATATCCAGAAGCATCCTCATGCGCCAGGGTATAAGTGCTCTGTGAGCCTTGAGGACACTCTGTTCTACTTGGACCCATGGGGGACACTCTCTTCAAGATGAACTCCATGTGATAACACTGTATCTCTCCAGGATCATAACCCTATCCTGTCTTACCCGCAGACAGAAGTATCCTGAAGCACACTCCTGTGCCAGGGTAGCTGTGCACTGGGGTCCAGGGGGACACTCCCTACTGGATAAGCTCAATGTAACACTAAATCTCAACAATATTGTAGCTGTTCAGTGTTCTACCTACCTGCTGGACATGGTGAACACGTCGAAGCCTGTCCCAGGGAGTAGTATCCTGAAGCACACTCCTGTGCCAAGGTAGAGGTGCACTGTGAGCCTGGAGGACACTCCGTACAGGATGTTGCATTGGCCTCTGAGTAGTAGCCTTCAGGACAGGACGTCTGGCTGCCAGCTAGGGGACTGCAGAAGAACCCTGCGGAACACTGGTAGCAGTTCACATCTACAGAATAACAATAAAACAAATACACAATTGTTTAAGCAAATATTTCCTGACTGATCAATTTTGTTAGATAGTTATTTTATTAAAGAAAATTAGCAAAGAAAATAGGGTAGGGACCTCGGGGCGTCCCGATTGCTAAACAGGTGCTCCACCAACTGAGCTGAAAAGCCCTTGTGCTGCTGTTTGTCCATGAAACCCTTTTCAATGATTGTGATAGATATTAACACACATTCCTTGCAGGAAGTGATTTTCTCCATTAATCATGTACCGTATTTGCTGGTGTATTAACCGCACCTTTTAAAAAAATTTTAAAATTTTTTAAAAAGGGGGTGCAGCTAATACACGACCATATTAACCGCACTTTTTTTTTTTTTTTTTTTTTTTTTTTAGGGGTGCGGTTAATACACCGGAGCGGTTAATACACCGACAAATACGGTAAGTTTATTATCTAAAGAGCATAGAAGACAATATTTGTACACAGTAAACTTTCGGTAGCACCATGAATGAAGGGATGGATGGATAATCATGTGACTGCTGGTGTTCTTTCTTACTAAGTCGTTAAAAGGACTTTCCTAGTCCTGGAATGGACTATTGGAATTCTTTATTGTGAGTATAGTTCTAAAATAATACAGCATAGGTATTAGCTTACTGCAAGAAAAAGAGGGGCGGTAGAAGGGGCTGGACATTTCAAACAGGTCGACTGTCCATCGTCAAGACTGTACGGGTCATCATTATTTTGGTTCATCACACAACTTCCTACCAATGGCGGGCAATCTGATATTTGTTTGTGCACATTTCATGTACCAGATCACAACTATATAAGCAGGTGGTCCATGGTCAGAGGGTCTTGACTGCAATCACAATTCAGCATGTTGGACTTTAAATCTTCTCATGCCTGTCTGAAGTCTATTCAGACTGCGCGAAGTCATCCAGGGTTGGTCGAATCCTTGGCGCAGCCTGTACGGGTAACACTAACATACATACCTCCGATAGGACTGTACTCCCCAGGCCCGCACTGTGATGCTGACGAGTTGGTACAACTATGGCCTCCTGGACACTCACTGCACTCGGTCACTCCTCCGCTAGAATATGTGCCTGTGCAAAAACAAATATATTAAAATAGGTAACCATATAAACAAAATAATGTTTAATTCCTAGTCAACTAATCTTCCCCATTTTAAGAAAAATAAATCAAACGTAATCATAAGTCTAAAATGATCAGTACAGCTATTGCCCACTGGACACTCACTGTACCCAGTCGTTTCTGCGTAGAAAGGTGACCTCTATAGACAGGTTCTATAACATTCTTTTTTTTTCACTATAGACAGGTTGGCATATGGTGACCACTATAGACAGGTTAGGTTATATAGACAGGTGGCCACTAAGGGAGGTTATTGATATTATTATTATCATCCTCACCATCATCATCCTTATCCTCACTATCATCATCATCATCATCATCATCATCATCATCATCATCCCCATCATCCCCATCATCCCCATCATCACCACCATCACCATCATCACCATCATCATCCTCATCATCATCATCGTCATCCTCATCATCATCATCATCATTGTTACCTGGAGGGCAGTCCTCGATGGTGGTGACCGTTGGACACCGGCTCCCTGCGGGGCAAACCTGGCACACCCCGTCCCCCAAGAGGGCGTACTCCCCCTCCACGCAGTCCACGGGATCCTGGGTGGGGTCAACGCACTCTTGTCCGGCGGGGCAGGGCAGGCAGTCCGTCTGGGCCGAGTTGGTGACCTCGTTGTAGGCGCAGCGGGTGCAGTTGTCGGACCCGACGGGGGCGATGTAGCCCTGTGAGCAGGCCTGTGGCTCCTGGGAGGGATCAACGCAGGCGAATCCGTCTGGGCAAGGGATGCAGGCTGAAGCTGCAGCACCACTATGGAAAGAAAAAAAACAGAAATAATATGATCAACAAAGTTGTTAACTATATAAGTGTATTTCTAGTAGGCCTACACATGTGTGACAGTGATTATTGTCGAACCCCAATGAAAACTACTCAACAAAAATGGCTAATCTTGGTATTATTTTGCATCGCGAAAGATTCCACGTACACCCGGTGAAACCAGTCATTAATTCACAATATTTCAGGAAGTATTCCATTCCGTTTTATTTGGGCCACCCTGTATAGCCTGGTACATGTACTACATACGTAAAATGTGAATGCATGGAATAAATACCACTTTGTTCATGTTTTTAACTTTTGACGACAGGTCCTGGAAATATGGATGATTGGCCCGAATCTTACATTTTGATATAATTTTGTTATTATTTACTTTCACTATACAGGGTGGCCCAAAAAAAACGGAACGGGCCACTTCCCAAAATATAGTAACAAATGTATTATATCCATCGGATAGGGTGTCTTTTCAAATGAACAACGATACCAAGAACAGTCAATTTGGTCGTGTAGTTTTTGTTTAAGGGCGCTGTGAGTGACACCATGTCAGATTCTCTTTTTTGTCAATTTTTACTGAGCCAGTGCTTGATACATTGCATGTACACCACCTTTCATAGCGTTGAACAACGCACGCCATTGTTAGTGTGCACTCAGCCGTGTGCCGAGAGAATGGACATGGTCGTTCAATGGTATTACGGGCAGGGAGTGCGATTTAACTGGCATTGACTAGGTAAAAATTGAAAAAATGGGCAACTGACATGGTCTCACTCACAGCGTCCTAAAACAAAAACTACTGAACTACACGACCAAAATTACTGTTCTTGGTATCGTTTTTCATTGGAAAAGACACACTATCCGATGGACATAAACATTTTAGTACTTTATTTTTGGAAGTGCCCCGTTCCGTTTTTTGTTAGGCCACCCTGTATATAATTTATTCTCTACAGATATATAGTCATGGAAGTGAATCATTTGTTTCAGCAGCTCAACACAACCATATCCAACCCTTGTTTTGTTATTGGTTGTTAACATTCTGACCACTGGCCCAATTAAACATTTGTTTTAGTCATATTTGTACAGCATATATGCCATAAGTGTCATGGATAATAATCTATAAGCGATAAGGGCAGAAATAAATACATTTATTGAAAAAATAATAACTACAGGGAGACCAAAAAATGCACATTTTGGTTTAATTAAAGAGTACCACCAACCAAAAATAATATTATTATAAATGCAAGGTAACATCTTTAGTAGTCCATTCCATCAACAAGTTCACAAAAATATGTTTCCAGAAAGAAAAGAAATATAATTGGAAAACGCATCACCATTCTAAAGCATGCGTTCATGGGTCTTTATGTACGAGACTACGATTCTATTGTCTCCAAACGTACGTGTGAATAGCTTTGACGCACTCGCAAATGTTTGGCTCGTACTGAACCAAGAAATAATAGCACTGGTTCCGTAAGTGGTGGTAATTCATTGCTTTGTTTGTGAATTAACACAACCCTTTGCAAAATGTTGGGTATCTATTTGATATCACAAAACGGTACCAAAACATATAATTATGTGTTGTTCTTTGCCTGGTGGTCCCCTTTAAGGGATTTGATAAATACTACCATAATACTACATGGATGGGGACATGAATTAGGCATAAGCCATTCGGTAAGGCTAATTAAGACGTTCTCAGAACTTATTTCTAGAACATGCATCCTCATTGGGTAACCATTGCACAACCACCAGTCATCTCATACACCTCTTATGTCATGCTTACAGAAGCATCACTGCACGCTGTGAATGGCAGAACCACTGATGCATACACAGTCACTCCACACACAATAGCTGTGGCTTCCCCTCGCTATAACTACAGCGTAAACTGTGGGGTTGGTTGCACAATGCTGCACCGCCTAGCTCACTGAAAATTAATCTCTCACTCCACACATGCTGCTGTTCAATGCAGTATGTGGGATGGTTTGAAATCTAATCTATCACTCAATACACAATGCCTGCTATGCAAGGCCAAGTAATACACAATGTGAAGATTGAACTGTGTATCAGAGTCAATCAGATGCTGTGAGGGTGTAATCCTAGATACTACCACAGAAAATCAATATTTCTAGGAAAATGTACTCATGTAAGGATACTATACTGCATTTTAAAGTGAAGAATTATATATATATATACTATGTTAAATGGAAGTATTCATATCCCTTCTTTCTCATTTATAGTAATCTTTTTACCTAAAAGTTAAATTGTTAGATATGGTTTATCTGATATTGTTTATCTCAATGACAAACATCATAATATCCCATACAAATCTATCAGCCTATACATTGAGCAGGAAGAATAGGTTATCATCTAAAAACCAAAAAGTAAGCTTGATGATTTATTTCTCAATGACAAACATACAAAACAAAATACATTTGCCTTTAAATGGTTCTGCACAAGCTGGAAATGGGTTATCATCTAAAACCAAAACGTAAGCGTGGATGATTATTAATTAATGCTTAGAGGTTATTCTTTGTGAGTCATGCACTTTGGAGGTGCCAAGCTATATGGTTGCCGTGGTAACGCAACGCTCTACACATGTATCATCCCTCAGAGTCAATTTAATTATGCTGATGGTGCAACCTGAATTGATGCCCCCAATTCAGACTGTTGATACATTCACATCGCACTCTCTTGGCAGCAATCAGTGGATTAGCATGGTCCGACTAATTTGGGGGAGGGGGAGGCTGCACAGACACACACTCGATATACATATTCTCTCAGTATTTCTTTAAGATCTCCCTTTTACATGCTGTGTATCGTTTTTGTATAATTATTGGCGAAGCATGTGCCCCCCTGACCTCCATATCAAAATGTTTACAACATTTGTGCCAAAAGAAATAGCAACTTAAACGCCATAACTTTCACTGCAACAAACTGTACATCATATCCTTTATATTTGTTATATTAAATCCTTTTGTTATTAAAAAAAACATTGAAATATTTGTTACCTGTAGTATCCCTGTTGACAGGATGAGCAGGTGCCATCACCCAGTCTGCTGATGTAACCCGCAGTGCAGGACTCCGTGGAGTTCCTATCCGGGCAGGCGTACCCCCCAGGGCACTGCTGGCACTCCGTCTGCCCCTCCCCACTGGAGTAGTACCCCTCCTCACATAGCACCGGGTCCTGGTAGATGGACGGACACTTGTGACCGGCCGGACATTGTTCGCAGGACGAGCTACCGTTGTAGGAATACTGGCCTGTTGGATGTAAAGAGATACAATTGAACAAGAGGTGTAATACAGGACAGATCTAAATGGCAGTATAACAGGTCCAATGGAGCGGACTACATGTACATGAGAGATCTAAAGGAGAGATCTAAATGACAGCAAAACCCTCATCACTTGGCACTACGTCTTGGTAGATGGACGGACACTTGTGACCGGCCGGACATTGTTTCCAAGATGAGCTTCCATTGTAGGAATACTGACCTGTAGCAGGGAAGGAATACATGGACCACTGAATGAGTGATCTAGAGGAGATCTTAGGGTTAGCAACAAGTCAAAAGGAGAGGTCTAAAAGACAGTTCAATCCTATTTCACATAGCACCTGGTCCTGGTAGATGGAAGGTCACTTGTGACCGGCTAGACATTGTTCGCAGGACGAGCTACCGTTGTAGGAATACTGACCTGTAGCAGGGAAGGAATACATGGACAACTGAATGAGTGATCTAGAGGAGATCTTAGGGTTAGCAAGAAGTCAAAAGGAGAGGTCTAAGAGACAGTTGAATCCTATTTCACATAGCACCTGGTCGTAGTAGATGGAAGGTCACTTGTGACCGGCCGGACATTGTTCGCATGACGAGCTTCCGTTGTAGGAATACTGACCTGTAGCGCAGGGAAGGGATACATGGACCACTGAATGAGTGATCTAGAGGAGATCTTAGCAAGACTTAGCAAGAAGTCAAAAGGAGAGGTCTAAGAGACAGTTGAATCCTATTTCACATAGCACCTGGTCCAGTGTTGGAGGAAAGTAATGCATGTTAATGTGAACAGGAAATCTGAGAGAGAGGTCTAAATGAAAGGTCTAAAATGGTGGTCTAAAGGAGAGATCAAAATGGCAGTAGTATCCCTCCTCATGTAGCACTTATTGGATGAAGTTCCTGGTAGAAGGACGGACACTTGTGACCAGCCTGACATTGTTCAGAGGACGAGCTGTTTCCGTTGAATGAATACTGGCTTAAAGGGGCGAAGGAAGGAATGATTGATTTACCAAGTGGTCTAAAGAAGAGGTTTGTTCTACTCTTATAGGGTAATGTACAAAATCATACATTTGTTTTAAAAAGTGAGGCTTTAGTTTATGAAAATACATCCTTCTCAAAAAGTCGCCTAAGTCACCCCGGTTTATGGTACATATAAAATAGCTTTATATTACAATAATAATTGATAATAACTCACCCTCTCCACATTCTATAGGTTCTGACAGCCCATCGATGGGACAAGAGTATCCCGCCGGGCACCACTCACAGTACTCTGCCGCGGCAAGACTGTAGGTTCCCGCCGTACAATCCTGTATGAATCAAAGGAAAAACAACGCTGGTACTTGAATGTACTGTATACTTCGCCAAACATATCTCTGTAGTGTTATGTAATGTGTTATTATAATTTAATGAAGGATAGAGGTGTACAGTTTAAGCGCACCAATAGCACTTAATATCTTTTTTTTAGATTGTTTATCTGAAGAAATATCCCCTAAATGGATCTCTGCAATAATTATAATAAGTATATATAGTAATTGTAATTGCAATACAAATTACTGTCTTAAATATTAAATATTTCATTTCTATTTTAAAACAAAAGATTTTAAGAACAATAAGAACAGAAAAAAGTGCATTACAACAAAAATGGACATGAAAATGGTGAAATGATTTACTCAGTTAACGAAAAAAAGAGATAACGCACACTTGTAAATCATCTAACTGTTTCATGATGGATTTGATATCGAAAGCAAACATGTTAGAGTACTTACCAGACAGGCTGAGTCTGAGGTCTGGCTAGCTAGGCTGTTGTAGGTACCTGCCGAACATGGTAATCTCGGGTCACTCCCTCCTGAACAACTGTGAAGGACAGAAGAAATATATGTTAGAATCAATATAACTTTTGAACAGTTATTCTACATTAGTTATTATCAATCATTTCTACGTATTTATATTGTCATATTGAACAACAGATTATTAAGTACCGTATTTGACGGTGTATTAACCGCTCCAGTGTATTAACCGCATCCCTAACTTTGGGGGGTTTTCCATGGAAAAAAAAAATTGATAGTATAATTCTTGATTTTGTTATGGTCAAAATGTACCGAGAGTAAGAAAAACATCCTTCTTTTCTAAAGAGTTTTGAAATATACTTCAATTTACTCAGGTTAAATCTACCCTTGAAAATAGTAAATTCTAAGCTCTTTTTGGAGATGAAAAATTGCGATCGTGACTTTGCAAGTGGTGGGGAAAAAAATGTGCAGACCTGATTTGACTGAAATTAGCGATCATCGTATCGTGATTGATCGCTAATTTCAGTCAAATCGCATCTGCACGCTTTTTCCCCCACCACTTGCAAAGTTACGATCGCAATTTTTCATCTCCAAAAAGCGCTTATAATTTACTATTTTCAAGGGTAGATTGAACCAAATCTGAACTTGTAAGAAGGAATAAAAATATCAAGGTACATTTTTTTCATCTCTGATATGATCCATGTTTTGTTTTGTGTTCGTTTGTGTTCGTTTGTCTTTTAGCGTTCACTCCGTGTATAAACCACACCCCCCTTTTCGCCGGTAATTCCATTGGGAAAACCATGCGGTTAATACACCGACAAATACGGTAGCTAAGCTGTTGTAGGTACCCGCCGAACATGGTAATCTTGGGCCACTCCCTCCAGAACAACTGTACGGAACAGAAGAAATATACATTGTTATATCATGATATTCATAGTTTTGTAACAATTTTTCTATGATATCACATTGATGAGGTACAAAAATGTACTGTATATACAGATTAAATGCATGAGCGTGGCAGTCTTGGATCACTACATCCATACCAGAATAACTGTAGAACAAAGAAGAAATTACAATTATTTTAAATTACTTTTTAAATTACTTTTTAAATTACTAGAAACATTTTAAATCACTTCTTCAAAATGTATCATGAATTGATTACTATAATGTTGTTAGACTACAGTAAATCAAATGGGAGAGATCTAGCGAACTGACAAGGCAGGCCTGCAGAACATGTTTATCTTGAATCACTCCCTCCAGCACAACTGTATAGAACAGACAAAATATATTGTTATTTGCTAAAAATGATGAACATGCAAAAAACTGTTCTCATTTATAAGATCTACCGGTAACATTGTATAACACAGTTGTCTTTTAAATGATATATCTTACTCATAAAGGTATGTTTGTGGAGTTATGATTTAAAATATCACACATTTTCCCATTTTTTCAATTGTTTTACAGCAGGTCTAATCGCAATTATCTCTAATTGGTAACAATTATTGTATCAATTGTTTACATATAAACCCTTCAAAAGCAGAGTTTCATAGAAAAAATTAATTGTTGCCAAATGATGAAATTTTTAAGTGTAAAACAACCACTGTATAATTACTAAAAATAATGCTTTTGAAATCATTTCGATATCAACTAAATGAAAGTGAGCAAGGGAAAAGGGGCGGCAAAGTCCATTCTTCCTTGCCCATTTTATATGCAGTACAATTATGGTCTGTTTCTGTTTGAATTGCATTATATAAGACCTGATCATGTAGTTATAAAATGTCTTGGTATCTCACATTTTTTGTTGTGCCGGTTGGACAAAAAAAAAAACATTCTGTGTTTTGCAACAAAGCTCTTGTTCAAACTTTGTTTAAATGACAGCCAATTAAACACCCAAGCAAAGTATTATGTGTTACTTAAAACGTTCAGGTAAAAGCAATATTAAAGGGGAAGGAACTCCTAGCCTTTTGACCTACTGGATGTGATGAGAGCATAACTCTTGTCATTTCTAGTCACTTATTTCCTCACGAATATTCCCAATAATGAAAATAATCAATATTTTATGGCCCACTGTCGTCTGCTTTCAATGCCAACAGGAGGCGGCCATTTCTTCAACTTCTCGCGGTGAAATGACGTGTCAGGCGGAGAACACAATAGCGGGTTACGATAATGCTATTGTGTTCTCCGCCTGCCACGTCATTTCACCGTGAGTAGTTGAAGAAATGGCCGCCTCCTATGGGCATTGAAAGCAGACGACAGTGGTCCATAAAATATTGATTATTTTTGTAATCGGGAATATTCATGAGGAAATAAGTGACTAGCAATGATAGTAATTATGCTCTCATCACATCCAGTAAGTCAAAAGGATAAGGGTTAATTCCCCTTTAAGGAAAAACTTAAGGACAAATGTTATTTGTGTACATGTAGGTCTCCACTTTCCACAATTGTCCATAATCGATCATTGCCCTTTACAAAGAAAATATAAAAACCATGAAAAACATGCGAGCTATTCAACTTGAATAAGAACAAATCAATAAAAAAACTATGATGTACCAGGTACAAGTTTTGCAGAGGGCGATTTTAGATGCTGATATACACGCTTCGGCGAACACTTAACAGATCTATATGTTTACAAATGAATATTTCACAAATTTACACGTAGAGTCAATCCTGTGCAGGAAAAGTAGTGACATCTAGCTAGACAGGTTCCCTAACAATGTTTTTCTCTGTAGGGGGTCTATTTTGGTTGCCACTATAGTCTTGTATGTGAATGAATGAATGAATACCTTTATTGATACATTCCAATATAACAATCATACATGAATATAAGAAATGTTAACAGACAAACAAATTGGTAAAAGGACCCTACAGAAATAGCAGCTATTGCTAGTGGGGCGTAGGACCCTCTGTACATGATTAGACGATATATGCTTACATTTGAGGCAAGAAACTATGATATATTAAATAACATTCTATACTAAGTATTTACAATAGTGGACATTCACCCACTAATAACAACTAAACTATAAGATTATATAAAACATAAAATCTTTTCAAGAGAATAAAAAATGCTATATGTTTGGTAGTGCGTCAATTCACAAAAGACTATGAAACATATATTGACTTAATAAATACTTCTTTACATTTATCTTAATAAGGTGGAGTCTATCAAGTCTTCATAGATCTCTAAAGGCATACTATTCCAAATATCTGATCCCTGAAACGAGATTGAAGTTTTTCCATGCTCTGTTCTCATCTTAGGCTTAACCAAAATATGTCCATCCTTTTGTCTTGTACTATAAGAGTTTTTGAAAAAAGGTATAATATTCAAACACTGAGTGTGGTAAGTGTTCATAAATTAACTTAAAAATAAAAGTTGTTACCAACAATGTATACAGTTTAAACACATCTAATATACCTAATGAATAAAACAATGGAGATGATGAGGCCATTCTATTATTAAAAGTAATTGCTCTCAAAGCCATTTTTGTAATATCTTATTCATTAACATCAAAGGGTATTGCAGCCTTAGGTTTAAATTCTTGTTGATAGCATCATTTTGTTTAAAAATGTAACAATTTGCTTTATTAAGTTTATTTCCAGTCAATTATTCATTGATTTTTCAGAAGTCAAAAGATGATGGATTATACTCTTTGGAAAATTGACAAGTTTTATGTAGGTCTACACAATGATCTGTATTGATGTGTGTCAGCGAAAATATTAATATTTTTATTTCGGGGGCTCCTTTTTCAGGGGGCTACTTTTTCGAATTTCAGGGGCTACTATTAAGCTCTAATGCTGTAAGTGATCATCTTATAAGCATTTGATCACGATCCAAACAGAAAATCCAATAAAAATCCCAAAAATCCCCCCCCCCCCCCCAAAAAAAAAAAACAAAAAAATATTTAAAAATTGAAAATTGAAAATAAAAAATTGGGGGGCTACTTTTTTTTTTTTTTTTGGGGGGGGGCTCTTTTGGGCATTTCGGGGGCGAATTCGCCCGCCGCCCCCGTGTATTTTGTTCGCTGATGTGTGTACTCTGAAGAACTAACTGTACTAGGATAGTACTATTGAATTATGTTTAGTGATAGCAGTTTTCATTCAAAATCAATAACTCCATAATTAGGGAGACATTTGACAAATCAAAACACATTCCATTATAAGCCAAGCAACAAGGTACCCAATAGAAATGTGAAAGCTCCAACCGAGTTTTGTTTAAATAATTTAACTTTAGTTAATGAAGCACTGTTACTGCACTTTAATCTGTTCCATTCTAGATTGTGCAATTCCCATCAAGAGATCATCAAATACAGGTCCAACTATGCTCTACCTCGTGCAATGAAACAAAATTTGCAGTATATTTAGCCCTAGAAATGCCAAAAAGAAAAAGTGCCCCTGAAAATCATTAAAAAGGCTGGGGCCCCCTTAAAATTTGTAACGTTCTTGCAAAACAATATTTTAGAGGGTTGTTTTCATGCAGGTGAACCTTAACCCATTCAGCACTGGTCCTTAAAAATACTCTGGCATGGGTCTATGATGGAGAATACAACCTGTTGTTTATAGACATGTAGACAGGTTGTTAAATAGCAAATCAATCAGTCCTGAACAGGTTAAAAGCAGCCCCCCAACAAAAAAGGGGGAAAAATATTAGATAACAAATTCCCCCCCCCCCCCCCAAGAAAAAAAAAGGAAAAAATATGTGACCTTACACCACAAAACGACTGTTATGTCGCTGAGATAGTTTCTCTGTTATTAGCTGAAATTTAGTCAAATTTGGTTTAAAATATGAGATGCAGGATTTTTGCATTTCCTGAATGAAGGTATCTTTTAAATCTACCTTCTGTGAAATTTTGATTGTCAGAAATCATGTTTACAAATGTTTTTTCATCAAATAAAAGTTATCAGTTTACAGCGCTTGAATGGACGCCGATTTTTGAAGTGGCCTGTTTCTCCCTTGTTTTAAAAATGCTTCAGCCATTTTCCAAATCTTTGGCGCTCATTTTCAGAAAGTTTGCCTTGTCTGAATATGACAAATTAATATACCATTTTAAAGGTTATGACTTCTACTGTAATGTCATGTGAAAATCAGCATTTATCACTTTCCCCGACTTATTGGTCGTTTTGTGGTAATCTTTTCCCTGCTCCCGAGTCCCATAGACAATAGGTCAACATCACTGTATACTTCCTCAAAATCAAATTGTATTTTACAGCCATAAGATCTCTTCAAGTACATGTAGAGCACACAACGTTGACGTTCAAACCTTCCCCTTCTTAGTGCAAAAGTCTTGTTTACCTTTTAACTGTCAGGTCAGATGACTAGGGAGATGTATAATTGAGTGTTGATAGGTTGCTATAACAACGGGGCGCTCTGTGCACACATGTTGACACCGACAATACTCGGTTTCCCAGTTACCGCTTTAGACTTTGACTTATATGGGTGCTCATCAGATGATCAAATCAATTCTGATATTATCAAAAGGTCTGCAAAGTTAATCAATTAACTTGGACAATACAGACTTTTTTTCTTGGTCCACTTAATGTGAAGAACTACAAACTGGATACAAAGACATAAATATTGATTGAAAAGGTAAATATGTAGTTTTAAAATCCAGAATATTGATTGAAAAGCTTTTTAAAAATAACTGTTCAAAAACAAGTGTATTGATTGTAAGGCTAAACAATTGAAAACAAATCTAGTTTCAAAAACTAGAATATTGATTCAAAAGCTGCCAGATAATATCTAGTTTCAAAACAAGTATATTGATTGAAATGTGAAAAGTTATTTAACAATTATCTAGTTTCAAAATCAAGAATATTGATTGAAAAGATAAACAACATGCTAGTTACAAAAACAAGAATATTGATTAAAGTCTGAACAAGATTACAGAGATCTGCGGGTGGTGTGTTTTGTTCTATTCAGTTTAGATATGCTGTAGTTTCATCAGATCATATACATTTATTACACAATGGATGAGAACAGCTAGTCAGGTACCTTGACAAATTTAGGACAATGCAAATACTGTCAGACTTTTTTTTAATAGGTGGTTTTACAACAAGAATATTGATTGGTTTTTATCTAAATAATGTCCTGTTGTTTCCTGAATTCTGATAATTGAATTCAGGTTCCTGGATAAGCTGGATTAGATCAGATAAAACAATTTAGTTTGGTATGCTAATATTACACCTAGGGTGAGAGCAGATAGATTGCCCAATTTATAAGTAAATTGACATTTTTTTCAAAAATACTTTTAAACTACATTTAGTTACAGGTACCAGTGGTTTAAAAAGAGGAACATTAATTGAAAAGATTGAATGTTCTGGTTTCAAAAGTAACAATGATTTATTAAAATCTTAAACAGATTTCAGGTTGATAAAATCCTGATGAAAAATCCAAACGATTTCATTTACTGGTGATCCGTCATGTTTTCACATTTTGGGGTGCTTTGCATTTAGATTGTTTTCTATCCATTGGTTTTATTTTAATACATCTTTAGATATCTAGAGTGAACATACTTTTTTTTCAAATTTAACATTAAATCTAGTGTACTATCAAAATATATTGATCATTCACCAATTAACAACAAGAAGATAATTTTAGATAAGTTCTGATCAATAGGAAACAGAGTTAAATTCTGCCACATGTATGCTAAATATCATGTTCCACTTCATAGTGCTCATGAATGCACTCTGAACAATGGACATGATCGGCAGATTAGTATTGAATCTAATCTCATCCCATATCATGTAGTGTACATATATGCACAATGTCAAGTTGATG
Source organism: Echinarachnius parma (assembly GCA_037951105.1). Classification (NCBI taxonomy): domain Eukaryota; kingdom Metazoa; phylum Echinodermata; class Echinoidea; order Clypeasteroida; family Echinarachniidae; genus Echinarachnius; species Echinarachnius parma. The sequence continues at coordinate 170,641 of JBAMJV010006589.1, forward strand.
GTACTTATCAGTGCAGTTTCTTTCTGAAGACTTGTACCAGAAAAGATAATGCCATACTCATGAGACATTCACGATTAAAGGTGCACCTGTAAAGTGTGCAGATATTGCCCAAAATTACATTTGAGACTTCAATCCTATACCAAAATCATTGAAGATATGTCAGAATGATGTGTGAAAGTTTCATAGAAAAAGAACACTGCTTTCCTGGTTAAAAAAGCAAAAAATTTGCGTCAGCTTTTACAACGAATTACTATATAATGTGTATGAGGTTTATGACCATTCATTAACGCTCTTGAGCTGAATGATTATCAATGATAGATATCGTCATAAAGGGGCATTTAAAAATATCTAGCCCTATTTTATTCTTCTCTTACAATAAGCCAAACAACACGGTAGAAGAGAAATGTGGAAGCTCCAAGTAATTTTCGTGGAGTTAGACACTTTACTGGTTTCACTTTAACCTACAAAATATGAACTTTAAAGTTCTAGAATATTATCTTTATACAATTTTCTGGAATTCTCATAAATGTTGACATTTTGGACACCCTCTCTAAAAATAAACATTAATGGCTAAACTTTAAGTATCAGACTAGTATGAATGGCACAGGAACAGTTGATTAGTTTCATGGAGTTCAAAAGCTGTTAGGCTAGCGCAATACTTTATCGTTCCAAAATAAGTCGGTATATAAACGGCCTTAGGCAAATAAATTTAATACGTATAAGTGGCATGTCTCTGACTCTATACAAGATAGTTGATGCACCTCTCTTTACAAATCCCAGCCATTTTGCTCAGACCTTTTGATTGGCCAATAGATCCCAAATCACTCACAGTGTACAGGCAAGACTATGTGAAGAAGCCCGCAAACACAAAAAACAATGCAGAGATTTAGGTTCAGCGTTCAGTAACCATGGATGTGTGTCCTAACTTTGACGGCTTTGTTTGTTCAGAGTCGTTGACATGCTATTCGTTGGGAATTGTGCCAAAACACACTCTTGGCTTCAGAATAAACTCCTCATGTCTTTTTTTTTTTTTTTTAATGAACTGTCAAAACTGTCAGGACTGCAAAAGTCTGTCTATCGCACAACTTCAAACATAACTTTAGGAAACTGACCATAATTCAATTGAAGAAATATAATGAGCAAATAAAAGTAGGCTTGAGACGTGAGAGTAAACTCCACAATGTCATCTTGTTTACTGTAGAAACCGTCCTCCAAGAGTCTAACCATGGCACAACTTTAAAGAAATTGCTATTTTTTATCTACATCCCATAATGATTGTAAGCATAATCCAGGAGTCCCAGACTATGCTTGCAGATTTCATACATGTAATAAAAATTTTTAAAAATTATTTAAATGTATTTTGTTTCCGTTTCTGTTGTACAAGTATGACGAATGGATGTAGGAAATAATACAAAGTTCTACAACAAATGTATATAGCACCTCCTTTCATTTGTTGGTTTCTATTATCAATTATGCCCCCAAAATGAATTTTCTATTAACATTATTTATGTTTACAATTATTTTTGTGCAAGGATGCCACTTTGATTTGAGAAAAAACATTTCAAATATTCAAAGTCTGCTATAAATCTAAGGATTTCCAAGTACGATTATTAGCTTGCTTTTAAAAAGAACACTTAAAACAAATTTTATATGATTTTAAGGATCAGATGAAAAAGAATGTAATATTATTTTCTGTTAAATTTATACACATGATGTACACTAAGCATTTTATTGAAAGAGATATGGAGGGGAAACTGCAAAGATCGAAGCCTAGCTTTTGAAGCTGGCCAATTCCTATGACCTACCATTAGTAAGAGAACTTGGCCATGGTGTACATACATGTAGTAAATCATTTCATCAGAAAATTCAATGAAACACAAAATTTAACAGAAAATAATATTACATTCTTTTTCATCTGATCCTTAAAATCATATATGTTTTAAGTGTTCTTTTTAAAAGCAAGCTAATAATCGTACTTGGAAATCCTTAGATTTATAGCAGACTTTGAATATTTTAAATGTTGTTTCTCAAATCAAAGTGGCATCCTTGCACACAAATAATTGTAAACATAAATAATGTTTTAGAAAATTCATTTTAGGGCATAATTGATAATAGAAACCAAAAAATGAAAGGAGGTGCTAAGTTGATGAATAAAGGATTAGGACTTATATATATGTTGATACTGGATGCAATGTAAAATACTTACTAATATCCGGGTGGGCATTCAAAACAAGCTGTAGCATTGCTGTCCCAGTACTGGCCGACTGTACAGCTTGATACACAGTCCACAGCACAGTCTGTACCTGAAAACAATACAAATGTATTTAAATATTATATGTTAAATATTTATTTATTTTATTTATTTATTTATTTATTTTCCGAAACACAAGTAAAAAACAGTAAATACAAAAGATTCGGAGGGATGGCCCATTCAGCGCTGTCTGTTTGCAGACCTTGCTGTTCTACCATTGGGTCCCTTCAATAATTTAATATTAATAATAATACTGATAATTATAAGAAATAATAGAATACAATATTCAGAATAAGATTACTGTTATTGATAATAATATTTAGTTAATAATTTAACAAATAATATTAATAATAATTATAATAATATAATTAGTTGAAACAGCAATGAGGGAATTTGTGACTTGTCCATGTAACATTTCTGAATAAAAATGGGTTTGATAAAATAAAGACATTTCAGTAGCAAAAACCAGCTGAAAAACAATGACAATTTAACAAACTATGGAATAGTTGAGGTTCAAAAAGATATAATTTGAAAGACAATCATTTGTAATTTAAAACATGACTAAAATACATGTAGCTTTATCAGTTTTTGCAAACTATCCATACATGTATGTTCAGGGCTTAGATCTATACAACCAGGACCTAAATTATATATAGATTGCTACACATTCTGGAAAACACTTCAAGAGTTGTTATCTTTGACAGGATGTCAACTGCCTTAACTGATACAGACACAGTAAAGGGCAAAGGCAGTTGAACATTGAACTTTATATCATTTCAAATTAGAACCACTTTATTGGCCCATTCAGGGAATAATTTTCCTCCCCAAATTTGATTAGCAATTTCAGCCGATGGATAAATATTTCAAATGAAATTCTCAGTTCTATGGAATAAAACTGTTGTCAATACACAAAAGATATTTTGTATATAATAGAGCAGTCATAATGCAAAAATGCATCTAGCAAATTGTGATGCGATACCAGGAAGATTATTCCCTGCCCATTCATGTACAATTAAAAATACAACAATAATACCCAATATCCAAATGGACTTGGTATTGAGGAAAACTTGCTCATCTCCCACAGAAGTGAGTCCTCTGCCTCACAAAATAAAGATTGTTGATATTTTATAATTCCTTTATTCATTTAAATATAGAAAGAAGTCCAATCTAGAAAATATATACTGCTTGCTTCAAAAGAACTAAGATGATCGGTGGAAAAAAAATGAACAAAAATGTGGTAAAGACCACATATTTCATATTTCATAATACAAATTATCAGATTACAGCGCTTGAATGGATGCCGATCTTTGTAGTAATAATAATAATAATAAACGTTTCTTGTATAGCGCATATCACGCCTAGAATAGGGTCTCTATGCGCATAAGAAGGAAGCATGAAAGGATAAGTACAGAGATAGGTAAGAGATGGAAAATAGGAAAGAAGTCTAACACAAGTGACAGTAGAATAATAATAGAATTAAAAATGAATTTATATACGTATATTACTTCAAAAATAAGTGAGTTTTTAAACTAGTCCTGAACTTATCAATAGAGTCTAATTGTTTTATACTTTCAGGGAGAGTGTTCCATAGTGTTGCTGCTGCAAATGCAAATGTACGTGCCCCATAAGATAATGTATTAAATATTGGACAAAGTAAGAGGGACTTACTCTGGGAGCGCAGATTCCTAGCAGGACGATATACTGTTAATAAACTTTTAAGGTATTCGGGGCCCTGACCTTGCAAGGACAAGTATGCTAAAGAAAGAATTTTATATTGAATCCGAAATTTCACAGGGAGCCAATGTAACTCTTGCAAGATTGGAGTTACATGCTCATGTTTTTTGGCTCGCACAACCAATCTTGCAGCTGAATTTTGAATTCTTTGCAACTTGCTGATTTGCAGGTCTGGGAGCCCATACAACACACTATTACAATAATCAATTCGTGACATCACGTGTGCATGAACCAATCTCTCGGTGGCCTCTTTTGACAAATATTGCCGAACCGTACCTATCTTATACAAAGCTAGTGAGGCAGATTTACATACATTATTCACATGTGCGTTCATTGCAAGATGTTTATCTAATTGAACGCCCAAGTCTCTCACAGAGTTAGAAGCAGTATTAACAACGGTTTCATCAATAATCACATTATCAATTTGTTGACATTGCCTAAACCTACTAACAAAGTGCAAAACCTCTGTTTTTTCAGCATTCAATTTCAAATAATTTTGATGAGACCAATACTTAACATCCTGAATGCAAGCCTGTAACCTAGATATTGCATCTAATTGAGTACCTTTTACTATGCATACATAAATCTGGGTATCGTCTGCATACATCATACAATTCAACCCATGATGAACTATGATATCTTGTATTGGAGCAGAGTACAGACTTTAAGCAAGTGGTCCAATCACAGATCCTTGAGGGACACCATATACATTTGAATGAAACTCTGACTTAGAGTCACCAATAACAACACAATGAGTTCTATTTTCCAAATAGGAGCGTATCAATTTCAATGCGTTACCACATATTCCGTATCTTTTTTCTAGCCGTAACAACAGTTTATCTTGATTTATAGTATCGAAGGCCGCTGAATAGTCCAAGAGAAGAAGGATCGCCTCATCTCCTCTATCTAGAGCAAGCAGAACATCGTTTACGACTCGGACAACTGCGGTTTCACAGCTGTGATTAGGTCTGTATGCAGATTGGGTGCTAGCAAACAAGTTGTTATTCATCAGATATGTTTGAAGTTGACTCACAATCAATCTTTCAATTATTTTTCCAATGAACTTCAGATGAGCAATTGGTCTATAATTCTTTAACTCATCTTGATCAAGTTTGTTTGCCTTCAACAGTGGAATAATGTGCGTATGTTTGAGCGTTTCTGGGAAATGTCCATTTTTCATTGTTGAGTTGACTACGTTGGTGATGGCTGGAACTAGTGCTGTAACCGATCATCGGATCGGCATGCCGATCACGATCCGATCATACATGATCGGACCGTTTTTGCCGATTTCCGATCATGCAGAAAAAATCGGAAGATCGGATCGGCAAAAAAAAAAAAAAAATCTGTTTTTTTTTCTTTGGAAAATGATCCCCCAAAACATATTTTGGGAATATAAATGAATACCAAAGCAACATATATCCATATTAATAAGCCCAAGGTAAGCTTGTATGGGTATGCTTTCATTTAAAACTGATTACCTCTCCTTTTACAAAATTATTCGCGCCGATTTTGAGCTTAGTCCCATGTGTTTCTGAAAGGTTACGCCAAATTAATCACATGGGACTAAGCTCAAAATCGGCGTGAGTAATTTTGTAAAAGAAGAGGTAATCAGTTTGAAATGAAAGCATACCCATACAAGATTACCTTGGGCTTATTAATATGGATATATGTTGCTGTGGTATTCATTTATATTCCCAAATTGTGTTTTTTGGGGATCTTTTTTTTTTTTTTTTTTTTTTTTTTTTTTATGGCCGATCATCCGATCCCGATCATCGATCCGATTTCGAAGATCGATAAAATTTTGCCGATCCGATCAAACGATCCGATCATCAAGGTCAGTTACAGCACTAGCTGGAACCAGTTCCTCGGTACATTTTTTGAGGAGATCAGTAGGAAGGGGATCGAGTCCACATGTAGTTGATTTGGAGCTTGAAATGACCAATTCCACTTGACGTTGTGAGACAGCACAAAACTCATCAAATCTATGATGAGTTTCCTGCTCTGGAAAGCTGTTCAGATCATGTTGTTGGGTTTCATGAAGGGACTTAACAATGTTCTCGGTCTTATCGGCGAAGAATGTAGCGAAGCGGTCAGCCAGAGAAGAATTCCCATCGTCACTTTTGGGAAGGATTTTAGAACATCCCACATGCCACAGTCTATCAACTTTGAGAAAAAATTCACGAGGACCACATTCCTCCAGTTCAAATGACAGGTGGTCCCTTTTTGTTTGAGATAGAAGTTTGTTGTATCGCGCAGCTTCGTCAACAAAGATCTGATGATCCACTTCCAACGAAGAACTACGCCAGCGCCTTTCCAGTCTTCGTAGGCTTTGCTTAGCTTCCCGACAGCGTTCATTAAACACGGTGAGCGAGGTCGAGATGTGATTGTCCTAGTGACAAGAGGAGCATGCTCGTCGAGAAGGTCCCGCAGCGTGGTTTCATACTGCTCGATCAGGCAATCTACATTGTCAAATGGAGAGATGTACAGTTCTGAATTTCGGATGTCACTGCGGAATGAATCAATGTTAATGTTTTTCAACTTCCTAAAACTGATTTCAGTTTTAACAGGAGGGGGTTTGCCAATTGCGAGTTGGCAAAGAAGGGCTGCATGATCCGATGGTAGGTAACTGGTGCAGGATACTTGAGATACTATGTCATCTGAAGTACGAGTCAGGATCAAGTCAAGGGTGTGCCCTTTCAGGTGGGTGGGAAAGTTAACATGCTGTTTGAGGTCTGATGATGTAATTAAAGTGGCCCGTTTCTCCCTTGTTTTAAAACTGCTGTAGCCATTTTCCACATCTTTGGCGCTCATTTTCAGAGGGTTTGCCTTTTCTGATTATGACAAATTAATATACCATTTTAAAGGTGATGAATTCTACTGTAAAGTCATGTGAAAATGAGCATTATCATTTTCCCGACTTATTGGTCGTTTTGTGGTGTAAGGTCACATATTAAATTGATTGTCACTTATTGACAATTTTTGTGGCAAAATGGCTCACTTGCTTTCTTGAACACATAACATAGTTATTAGACATAATTACACAAATTATCTATGTATAGTTGTATTCCCCATCATTTATGGAATCAAACATGGGTACTGCTCATATGAAGGACATATAAATCATCCGTGTAATAGAAATATAATTTGTTATATTATTATTTTTGGTTTGATTAGGTGTGATGATTTGTTGTCTGTTCATTACTATTATGTTGTAAAAGTTTGACTACTAGTGTACCAACATCAGGGCTCGACACTAGCACTTGCCCTGTTGCCCAGGGCAAGTAAAATTGGGAAATGGTCTTAATTGGTTGCCCGATTAGGCAACTAAATCAATTCCTTAGCCTGTCTAAATCTCATCTAGAAGCAATCAGGCAGGGACATTTTTGTTATATCTTTTGGCAAGTAATATTTGAACATTTATGGTTTAAAGGGGACCACCACGCAAAGGACAACACAGTCTATATACTTTGGTATCAGTGTCTATTTAACAAATAGATGCACAACACTTTGCAAAAAGTTGTGTAATTCATAAACAAAACAATCAATCACAAACACTTTCGGAACCATTAGGTAATATATTAATAACAATAATAATACATTTAGCAAATAATAATAACATATTAACAATAACAACAATACAAAATAATTAATACTTAAAACAAGCTGTACAATGTAGCATTACTGTCCCAGTACTGGCCCGATGTACAGCTTGACACAAAGTCTACAGCACAGTCTGTACCTGAAAACATTACATAATTAAAGATTATATTTTAAATATCAATATCAATAATAATAATATTAGTTTTACAGCAATGAGGGATATTTGTGACCTGTCCATGTAAGCTATTTTTTAATAAAAATGGGTTTATAAATGATAAAGACATTTCAGTAGCGATTTAAACCAGCTGAAAAACAATTTAACATAATATTATATGGAATAGTTGTTCAAAAAGATATCATTTGAAAGACAATCATTAAAAAATGACAAAAGTGGCTTTATCAGTTTTTGCAAACTATACATACATACAGGGCTTAGATCTATACAAACAGGACCTAAATTATCTGTAATAGATTGCTACACATATAACTGGAAAACACTTGAGTGATTAACTGATACAGACACAGTAAAGGGCAAAGGCAGTTAAACATTGAACTTTATATCATTTCAAATTAGAACCACTTTATTGGCCCATTCAGGGAATAATTTTCCTCCCCAAATTTGATTAGCAATTTCAGCCGATGGATAAATATTTCAAATGAAATTCTGTACACTTCTATGGAAGAAAACTGTTACACAAAAGATAATTTGGATGTAGCAGTCATGCAAAAATGCATAGCAAATTGTGATGCGATACCAGGAAAATTATTCCCTGCCCATTCATGTACATTGTACAATTCAAAATACAACAATAATACCCAATATCCAAATGGACTTGGTATTGAGGAAAACTTGCTCATCTCCCATAGAAGTGAGCCACACACAAAACCCTCTGCCTCCAAAAATAAAGATTGTTGATATTTTATAATTCCTTTATTCAAAATAGAAAGAAGTCCAATCTAGAAAATATATACTGCTTGCTTCAAAGGAAGATGAATAAGTAGGAACCATCGGTGGAAAAAAAATGTACAAAAATGGGGTAAAGACTCCTAAGAAAGGTACTTTATGTATTCATGACTTAATTAAATTTGATGGATGAACCCCCCCTAAAAACATTGAAGCAAGTTGTTTCATCATTCATGAGCAACCTGCCATATATGTGACCTTACACCACAAAACGACCGTTATGTCGCGGATATAGTTTCTCTGTATATAGCTGAAATAGTCAGATTTGGTTAAAAATATATGAGATTCAGGATTTTTGTATTTCCTGAATGAATGTACATGTATCTTAATCTACTTTCTATGAAATTTTGATTGTCAGAAATCATGTTTAAGTATGTTTTTTCATATTTCATAATAAAAATTATCAGATTACAGCGCTTGAATGGATGCCGATCTTTGAAGTGGCCCGTTTCTCCCTTGTTTTAAAACTGCTGTAGCCATTTTCCACATCTTTGGCGCTCATTTTCAGAGGGTTTGCCTTTTCTGATTATGACAAATTAATATACCATTTTAAAGGTGATGAATTCTACTGTAAAGTCATGTGAAAATGAGCATTATCATTTTCCCGACTTATTGGTCGTTTTGTGTAAGGTCACATATTAAATTGATTGTCACTTATTGACAATTTTTGTGGCAAAATGGCTCACTTGCTTTCTTGAACACATAACATAGTTATTTGACATATAATTACAAAAATTATCTATGTATAGTTGTATTCCCCATCATTTATGGAATCAAACATGTACACATGTACTGCTCATATGAAGGACATATAAATCATCCGTGTAATAGAAATATAATTTGTTATATTATTATTTTTGGTTTGATTAGGTGTGATGATTTGTTGTCTGTTCATTACTATTATGTTGTAAAAGTTTGACTAGTACTAGTGTACCAACATCAGGGCTCGACACTAGCACTTGCCCTGTTGCCCAGGGCAAGTAAAATTGGGAAATGGTCTTAATTGGTTGCCCGATTAGGCAACTAAATCAATTCCTTAGCCTGTCTAAATCTCATCTAGAAGCAATCAGGCAGGGACATTTTTGTTATATCTTTTGGCAAGTAATATTTGAACATTTATGGTTTAAAGGGGACCACCATGCAAAGGACAACACAGTCTATATACTTTGGTATCAGTGTCTATTTAACAAATAGATGCACAACACTTTGCAAAAAGTTGTGTAAATCATAAACAAAACAATCAATCACAAACACTTTCGGAACCATTAGGTAATATATTAATAACAATAATAATAAATTTAGCAAATAATAATAACATATTAACAATAACAACAATACAAAATAATTAATATTTAAAACAAGCTGTACAATGTAGCATTACTGTCCCAGTACTGGCCCGATGTACAGCTTGACACAAAGTCTACAGCACAGTCTGTACCTGAAAACATTACATAATTAAAGATTATATTTTAAATATCAATAATTTAATAATACAAATAATATCAATAATAATAATATTAGTTTTACAGCAATGAGGGATATTTGTGACCTGTCCATGTAAGCTATTTTTTTAATAAAAATGGGTTTATAAATGATAAAGACATTTCAGTAGCGATTTAAACCAGCTGAAAAACAATTTAACATAATATTATATGGAATAGTTGTTCAAAAAGATATCATTTGAAAGACAATCATTAAAAAATGACAAAAATGGCTTTATCAGTTTTTGCAAACTATACATACATACAGGGCTTAGATCTATACAAACATGACCTAAATTATCTGTAATAGATTGCTCCACATATAACTGGAAAACACTTGAGTGATTAACTGATACAGACACAGTAAAGGGCAAAGGCAGTTAAACATTGAACTTTATATCATTTCAAATTAGAACCACTTTATTGGCCCATTCAGGGAATAATTTTCCTCCCCAAATTTGATTAGCAATTTCAGCCGATGGATAAATATTTCAAATGAAATTCTGTACACTTCTATGGAAGAAAACTGTTACACAAAAGATAATTTGGATGTAGCAGTCATGCAAAAATGCATAGCAAATTGTGATGCGATACCAGGACAATTATTCCCTGCCCATTCATGTACATTGTACAATTCAAAATACAACAATAATACCCAATATCCGAATGGACTTGGTATTGAGGAAAACTTGCTCATCTCCCATAGAAGTGAGCCACACACAAAACCCTCTGCCTCCAAAAATAAAGATTGTTGATATTTTATAATTCCTTTATTCAAATAGAAAGAAGTCCAATCTAGAAAATATATACTGCTTGCTTCAAAGGAAGATGAATAAGTAGGAACCATCGGTGGAAAAAAAATGTACAAAAATGTGGTAAAGACTCCTAAGAAAGGTGCTTTATGTATTCATGACTTAATTAAATGTGATGGATGAACCCCCCCTAAAAACATTGAAGCAAGTTGTTTCATCATTCATGAGCAACCTGCCATATATGTGACCTTACACCACAAAACGACCGTTATGTCGCGGATATAGTTTCTCTGTATAGCTGAAATAGTCAGATTTGGTTAAAAATATATGAGATTCAGGATTTTTGTATTTCCTGAATGAATGTATCTTAATCTACTTTCTATGAAATTTTGATTGTCAGAAATCATGTTTAAGTATGTTTTTTCATATTTCATAATAAAAATTATCAGATTACAGCGCTTGAATAGATGCCGATCTTTGAAGTGGCCCGTTTCTCCCTTGTTTTAAAACTGCTGTAGCCATTTTCCACATCTTTGGCGCTCATTTTCAGAGGGTTTGCCTTTTCTGATTATGACAAATTAATATACCATTTTAAAGGTGATGAATTCTACTGTAAAGTCATGTGAAAATGAGCATTATCATTTTCCCGACTTATTGGTCGTTTTGTGTAAGGTCACATATTAAATTGATTGTCACTTATTGACAATTTTTGTGGCAAAATGGCTCACTTGCTTTCTTGAACACATAACATAGTTATTTGACATAATTACAAAAATGATCTGTATAGTTGTATTCCCCATCATTTATGGAATCAAACATGTACACATGTACTGCTCATATGAAGGACATGTAAATCATCCGTGTAATAGAAATATAATTTGTTATATTATTATTTTTGGTTTGATTAGGTGTGATGATTTGTTGTCTGTTCATTACTATTATGTTGTAAAAGTTGTACTAGTGTACCACCATCAGGGCTCGACACTAGCACTTGCCCTGTTGACCAGGGCAAGTAAAATTGGGAAATGGTCTTAATTGGTTGCCCGATTAGGCAACTAAATTAATTCCTTCTGTCTAAATCTCATCTAGAAGCAATCAGACAAGGACATTTTTGTTATATCTTTTGGCAAGTAATATTTGAACATTTATGGTTTAAAGGGGACCACCACGCAAAGGCCGGACAACAGTCTTGTATATGTTTTAGTATCAGTGTCTGATATCAAATAGATGCACAACACTTTGCAAAGAGTTGCGTAATTCATTTATAAACAAAACAATAATTAATCACCAACACTTACGGAACCATTAGGGCCTCATGGTTCCGTACATGCCAATTGTCTGCGAATGCTCAAACTCTATACACGCTTAGCGTACGTACATATGCAGACCCATGAACACTTACGAGTTTTAAAATTATTTAGTTTTGTTTCTGGAAGCCAATTTTTCTGAACTTGTAGGTGGAATGGGGAGCCACAGGGCAGCACCTTACCAAATTGTTGGTACTCATGGTAGGTACATTGCCTTCCCAGGGTTCCAATGTAGGGGCTCCGGAGCGGATCGCCACGTTTGCAAGGGGGTCTCCGGAGCAGATCACCCCTCGCCACGTAAGGGGAACTCTGGCAGCTGTTCAAATTCACTTACAGCGGACCCAGCGGAACAGGCGGAATGGCCGATATTTAGGATTTTGATTTTTTTTTTTTTTTTTTTTTTTTTTTTTTGGGGGGGGGGGGTGTCTGCGGAACGGCCAATACTTAAGTTTTGTTGGGGGTCTCCGGAATGAAAAATTGAGCGGAAAAAGGGCACATACACCTGTACCTATTATAGTGCCAAGT
>JBAMJV010006590.1:0-61978 GCA_037951105.1 Echinarachnius parma
CCTAGTGGGCTATGTACAAATAATTGGCACTCCATGGGATTTAAAGCTCACAGCACATAATTGTAATGTTGCACGAGCCCGCGCAGATCTCTGAGATATGGTACTGCCCATCGAACCCTCTCGAAATCGCCCTCTGCAATCGACGATGACCTTTAAAAACTATTCTATATCGCTCGAGATACAGGCATAACTATTAGGACTGATTATGTATTCACCAGTGTGCATATTGAATATTTCTATACATGCTAAACCAACTATACAATGCGTGACTGCACAATTTATTAGCATGACGTTTATACCTAAATCGAGGTGACATTGCTGACGGTGGGGTAAATGGCTCATTCTAACTCAATTGAATAATATATACAAATTTTGATATTTGCGAGTTTAGATATGAAAATATCTTTCAATTCAAGCTTATTAAACTGTGCTAAATCACGTCATTTTTTTTAGCAGCAACGTAAGTTGAAGAAGGAAAAAAATAACATTTGGGAAAGAGACCTTCCCCTGGTCACGCAAAGGGCACGCACCCCCCCCCCCCCCCCCTTTACCCCAATAGTTTGACCAATGCAATGAAAACAATTTGTAATAATTAAACAGACAATATGACAATAAAGTATTCCCTTACCCCAAACAAATAGTTCACGTGTCAGTCCCCCCACCCCCCCCCCCCCCCACAATATAAAACTAAAATAGATTAAATAGGTACAAACAAATAATAAAATAAAAAACGAAAAATATAGAAATAAATCAATCAATCAATAAAAAACGAATATCAAAAACATGACAATACACCCATGCTAAAGTGACCCCGGTTTACATTACACGCACAAAGGTACGAATCGCTCTTCCGCTACCTTGCATTAAGTCAATAGTGGTGACAATGGGCGTGGGATATAAGGGAACCGCGCCAGCTCGACGTATATTACTCATGTGAGAACAAATAATTGTTGTAGCTGCAATACGTGTACAATCTACCATAACCATAACGTTTACAAAATGGGTTTTGATATTTAAAAAAATGTATGTTTACAAAAATTATTAAACCCTTCATTATGTGTGCGTTGTGGTGCACAGGAGAGTTAAAGGCCTTCCCGTGCGAGTTGGCGCTCAACGTAGCGCCAAACGTCAATGATGAACCCGACGCCACACGTCGACTACACAATGTAAAGCTACATAAGGGCAATTCCACGCCAAAGTGGACATTTGACCAAAAAATTTACAAGCATTTTTATGATACAAATTTGGTATCAAATCAAAGCTTAAATTCTATATTTTTGGAATTCAATGAGAAAATTTTAGTTTTACATAATTTTAGTTGTTTTTTTATAATAACTTTATAACCATAATTGAACCCCACAAATTTGACATTTTTGTGAAAAAGTGTTTTGATCCTGTGTTTGTTTTATATTTCCCCAGTTAAGCCTAAAAAACATTATTCTGACTCCTGAGATATGACCATTTCGTAAAATAGTAAATTTTTATGATTTATTTGATTTGTTATGCTTCAATGACTTCTTATTTTCAGCCTATGAAAATGTCCTTCCGTTACCGAAAAATCAATATTTTTAATTTTGTGGCTCACATAATTGTTAGAGAGCAGACCAATCTTCAGTGCAAAGCAAGTTCAAGTAGGCCTTCCCATTGCTAACAATTGTATTACTCATTGTTTCTTCGTTAATTAATAAATAACAAAAGAAAATGTCCTTCCGTTACCATACACATGGTAACAGATGGACAAGGTACCTCATATTACATATTATGACAACATTTATGTTCAAAAATTTGTCTCTCATATATGAAAACCCAAAATAATGAGACAATACCTGCAATGGCCAGCTATCAGTGGCGTAGCGTGGTCAGACTAGTAATTTTATGTGTTTCAACCAATCAGATTTGTGCATTTAGAACATTTGATCTGGCTCACAATTGATTTTATCCCTTTCTGCAACAGGGCCCTTGTACCATGATGCCATTTGTCTGGATTTATATTGTATGGGGATTAGTAGGTCTATTTAACTGTGGTGAGCCAGGGTGTGAATAGGCTCTGATCATGACTTTGAATAGGTTTTTTTTTATACAATACACCCCTATAGAATTCTTGGACATGGGTGTAGGTCTAAAATAATTAAATTTTACATGAAATTTGCAAACTAAAAACAAGGCTGTAGAAAAAGCAAGAAATAACATATCTCCAATTCTTTCATATGTTGTAGTAATTATATCAAGCCAATATTTAAGCAAAAAAAACTCTAAAAATTATGTTTTTAAAGGTGATTTGACATGGAATGACCCTACTGTGTCATATCATACATTATAGTCCATTATGTCCTTCCGTTACCGAACATTGGTCCGCTTTGTGTGAAATAACTCAAATATCTGTGGACAAATTTTAATCAAAGAACAAGTAAATTCTTCTTAACCCTTCAGAGAATGAAATGTGTACCCTTAAAATATTTTGTATTATTTAATATCACAGAGTTTTAGTTAAAACTGATTTGATAACAAAACCTTGTCCATTTTAGTGTCCTTCCGTTACCGACCTCATTTGTATGCATATTCAATATTGTGCGGAGATTAAAAAAAATAAAAATTATGGGACCTTAAAACTGTATGTTTTGGAAGTATTGTTATCAAAATAGACTGTTCTAACAACACAAGTATTTAAAAATGTCTTTCTTAAAGTTGACAATTTGTGTCTGAGTGTCCTTCCGTTACCATGGATTGACCATGAATAAGAGCCATTGGAGCATGAAATATAGTAAGAAAAAAATAGAAATGTAAATGCTTGTGATGTCCATATGCTATCTATGATACAAACTCATTTTAGACCACAATAGAGATGTTTCCTTCTCATAAATGGTCTTTACATTTCTAAATTAATTTTATTGTACAATTCCAATAGACTTTTCAGAGGTCCTTCCGTTACCGTCCTTCCGTTACCGAACACTGGAGTAATTAATTTCTCATAATTAATATACCAATGTAGATATTTTTCTTAAAAGGTGGTGTTATACTCTGTGAACATAAGGAAATTGACTAGTAGCCAACTTAACATGATAAACCTCGTAACTTCACGGAGATTGGGTCATAACTAAAAAAATTGAAAATCCATGTCCATTTTGGCGTCCTTCCGTTACCGGCCTCATTAGTGTCCATATCTAATTTACATAATGCGGTCAAAATTTTAGAAATAGTGGAAATCAAAGGTGTCCCAACAAGGATCAAAGACATGCCATTTAGAATAAAAAATCAAAAGCAGGATCCTGGAATTATTTGATTGAAGTTCCAAAATTGTGTCTGAATGTCCTTCCGTTACCGTGGAATTGCCCATAAGTAAATTGTACAATTGTACAACATGTTAATATAACGTTTAGTCATATATTTACCCCGTGCGTTTTATTTTAATTTTAATTTGCCCCTGTGTAGAAGAAGGATTCCATACTCTCTGATTTAGTATTTTCTTTAGGACCAATATTCTTTGTTATTCTTTGTTTTAAATGTAAACTTGTCCAAGCCGAATTCGCTTCTCGTGAATCGTCCACAGGTTAGGCTACATTGCGTGCAATGCATAGCAAACGTTAAAATTATACTGGTTCTCATTTTGTGCACTGTGCTTGCATATCATTATATCAACACAGTTACAGAGTTGGTTTAACTGGCGTTCTTAGCAGCCAGACAGACCCGCCTATATAGAGTGGCCCCAAAAAACGGAACGGGGCACTTCCCAAAGTAGTAACACAATTACTATGGCCATCGGATAGGGTGTCTTTTCCAATGAAAAACGATACCAAGGACAGTAATTTTGGTCGTGTAGTTTTTGTTTCAGGGCGCTGTGAGTGACACCATGTCAGGTTCCCATGTTTGTCAATTTTTATCAAGTCAGTTAAATCCTGATAAATCGGACTTACTGCCCGTCATAGTATCGAACAACTATGCTCATTCTCTCGGCACATAGCTGAATGCACATAGCTGAACTCGCACGGGAAGTCACGATGGCGCATGTATTGTTTGTTGTTTGATGCTATGACCGGCGGTAAGAGCGATTTATCAGGCACTGACTTGGTAAAAATTGACAAAAATGCGAACCTAATATGGTCTCACTTTAGACATCCTATATAAACAAAAATACTCGATCAAAAGTACTGTTCTTGGTATCATTTTCCTTTCTAAAAGATGTCCTATCACGCGTCTGTATTATGGCAAGTACCCCGTTTCGTTTTATTTGGGCCACCCTGTATAGAGGCCACCGACAGTGATTAATTGCAGAATAAATAATCTTATTGTGTCGTATTACAATATGAAGGCGGTCGCTTTTTCATTCCCATAGGTGATCACTGTACACTGCACTTTTAACTTAGAATTATGGATCAGTAAATCCTTACATTTTTCAAATTCCATCTCCCGTTGTCACACACAATGCCCTATTCACTTGAAAGGGTTTGAATCCTGGACTATACTCCCGTTTTATGGTGTGTGCTTTTTATGACATAATTATCTTGTCGCAGCGATGGGGATTGATAATGAGAAATTTTATAGAAATTGTATTTAATTATCATGTCGGAATACGACTCTAAACTGGAGTAATTGTATAAAATGCGTGACATTCCAAACGATAAAAAACTTATCGTAGCAATCAAAATATGTATCTATGTTGGAATAATTTTGCAGGCAAGTTAATACAAATACAAGAAATACTTCAGCTAATTATACACTATGAGAACGCAGAAACCCTATTATTCAAACAGAGTTCGGTAAATTTACAAGACGTTTACAACATTTATCATGCAAACATTTTGAGTGCATCTAAATTCTAAAATACCCGGATAGACGAATGATTGTCATATAAAGTCACATCTACGTAAATATGTAGAATTCTTAGCGAAATTTATATCAAAGGGATCTAGTAACATTATCCAAATCATAAAAACTTACTTGGAACTCTATCGGTTAGCTCATACCTTGTACTATGGGACATGTTTCGGTTTTTCGAATTTCCCTTTCGTTAAATATATATATTCGCGAATGAAGTGTTCGGGATTTTAACAATCCACTGGATAGTCATAATCTTGTACCAAGTCAGTGCACATGTCAACAAAGTTAACAGATCCCGTTTATACATGTATACATAATGTATGAACACATTACAAAACCCACTCAACAGGTTCAAGGTAGGAAGTACATGTAACATTGGCATAACAAAATGCAAAGCTATTCAATACAAAGGTCGCATAATTATATTATGTAGTTGCACGTGTAGGTTTCAAGTGACATTAACACAGAAGTTTATGTAAAAGCCGTGGGGACGGACTAATATGGATCATTCATTTCCTAACTAATTGATTTGCCATTATATTCCATTATACTTTAAAGGGATAGTACAGTTTTGGTAAGGCTGAGCTTTAGTAACAAAAAAAAACTGCGCAATAGAATTACGAACTAATAGTTATAACTCCACCATGCTCGAAAGGTACACTGTATAGACAATTACAAACGACTAAGTAAAAAGCCTGTTATCATTCAAAAAGAGCCATTAAAAAACAAGAGAGCGCTCTCTAAAAAAGCATTGGTTTCAACAATTTGTTCGTACAAAATTATGCGTGTGATGTTTTGTTGAAATAATGATTAAATAGAGAGATCATCAACAACTATCTAAAAACCTCTTTTGAAAATGTTTGAAAAATTGTAAGCATTTTAAAAATGTGTTAACAAATCACTGAACACATCTGGGGCCCAGATTTATTCCGATCGGATATATTTATTGATATTTCAGCCGTTTCTGAACCGATTTTGATCAAATGAAGTTTATTCTGCAATTAAAATTGTATGCTCTTTCAAATTGTACACTCAGTTTTTCATTACCTCACACACAAATTATTTTGTGCAGCGCCCTCTATATCAAAACTACACTACCCCTTTAAACTGTCTACGGGATAATTCAAGACGTGTACAAAGTAAGGGCAATGAGTCAGGGAATATCACTTTGGATTTTTGCTAATTTTCGGTCAAAAAAAATCATCCAATTAACGCGAAATGTTCACACATTACGTTGTGGACATATCATATCACAGCAATACACATTTGATTAATCACTCATCACTTTTTGCACTTGTAAACAAAGTTACTAGATTCTTTTAAGTTTGAACCCAAGTTTTTGTATGAATGCTAAACGCCCGGCGCCTCCCAGTTGATAGTTCAAAAGGCGCCATATACATGCCCACGCCCGACAGCCTTTAAATACTTACCAGGAGTCCGCACCACAGTGGAACACCAGCGGCAGCATGCGCGTACAGGGCGGCGGTGAACATCCCGTGGACGGTCAGGATGATGCCATAGGCAATCATCACCCCGCCGGTGAATCCAAGAAACTTCTGTCGGAACATGGCGACTTATAGGGCAAGATCTGACAAACAAATAGAGATGATGGAAAAGATGTTAACGTCTGAGTTATGAAATTGTCAAATCAACATTGTACATGGACTTGCTATCGATAATGCCAGTATAGGCAATCATAACCCCCGCCGATGAATCCAAGGCATTTCTGACAAAACATGGCGACTTATTAAGGACAAATCTGATAAAACAAATAAACATGAGACAAATTGAGTAGTCTTGAATTTTGAAATAGATATTGTCAATTTAACATTGTACATGGACTGAATATTGATGATGCCATAGGCAATCGTAACCCCCGCCGGTGAATCAAAGATACTTCTGTCGATACATGGCGACTTAAAGGGCAAGATCTGCAAACATATGATACACATGATTAAAAATAAGAAGTTTTGCATTTAGAAATGGTCCATTCAACATTTTGTATGGACTGCATCTATTGGTGATGCCATTAACCCCTTGATCACGGGAACCGAGTGAGTTGTGTACAAAGTCTATGGAAATTTCATAAACTCGAAGGGAACGGGTTAAAGGCAATTACTACCCCCGCCGATGATTATTTTTTTTTTATCCACGCCCTTACATAAGCAACTACGATCAATCTGCTATGTAATGAGGTTACACATGTACAATTGTACGATAATTATACTTAGCATTCATGAAAGTGAACTCGCCTTTTAAACTATGAAGAAAAAAAACTCGATGCAGGAGCTAAGCTGAAAAAAAAGTTACAGGAAGAAGCAAGAATTAAATGACATTTACAATATGTCAACTATTATTAAAAAGGTTCAAGATATTCCGGAAAAGTCGTAAGTACAGTTATTAAAACAGCAAAGTCGTAACAGTATTTAAAACAACACATGTTTAAAAAACAGAAGAAACAACGACAATTATAAAGTAAGCATGGATTGTTAGTTGATTGTAACAAAAGATAACGATTTTACCTGGAGCTGCAAAATTCAACATCATTTTCCTTGGACAACTTTCAGAATGTTTCCATAAACATGATATATCTCTGCTAAGTTATTTTTGGCGGCATTTTATGTACAAGTTATGTACAAATACTCTCATCGTAATATGATGAGAGTATTTCCAATTTGCAATACTGTGTGTAATACTCACACAAGTTTCACTCAAGTTAATAGCACAGAAGAATATAGCAGATACGCTAAAGAAAATGATAACTAAACTTACCTTTAAAACACAGGAAAGATGTAGTAGTTACTAGTCCTGAAACACTTATAATGTTCTGGAGTTGGTGCCTTCGTTTTAATCACCAATATTTCGTTTGGAAAACTTGCAGAATATTCACACACTTCCCAATCCTGTTTAATTAGTACTGGCGGCTGCGGCAGGGTGTATAAAATAACGTTGACGATTGAATATAGTGTATTACAATTTTACAGCACTACACTTGTTGCGCTATCCCCATAATACTTAGCCATAATATTATACGCTGGGGGAAAGGGCGCTGAAGCGATGGGTGCATTGAGTAAACGCCCCAAAGTGTATTGTCATTTGTATCACGTACTGAATATGTCCAGTGGCGTTAGTAGGGTCCAAACAATATGGAGAAAAGGGGTTAGGGGTGCAAGACTCACAAAAAGGGGGAGGCTGGGCGGTTGGGCCCTAAATAAAAGTGCATTCAGTTATAATGCTCTACGGTGTACAAGGTGTTCTAATTTAATACGCATGTTGGTGTAAGTCTAAAGGTTTAACTTAAAGGTCTATGTAGTGTACTAAACATGCTTAAGAAAGTGTATTCAAGTGCATTTGGTGTAATAATTTACGATTGAGTTAAACCGCAAATAACAAAATATCCAGCTCTGAGTGACCATGTTGCTGTTCACGGGCGTAGACATGTCATTGATACCCATTCAACTGGGGGGGGGGGGGGGCGTGGGGGGATGATATATTCATTCATCCCCCCTGATGAATAGCTATTACGTAAGTCGCTACGCCCGTGTTGCTGTTGTGAAGAAGGACTTTCATTTAATTATTGTTGATATTTGCGCTCGAAACATGTATCATTCATCACAATTAGTATCGTAGATTGATAACAGAACGCCACTTATTTAATTTTGTCTAGCAAATACAGCAAAGATAATTATCCAAGATGTCAACGGACATATAATAAGGAGTTTGCGTTACATTCATGTTTATTTGAATATTCATAATAATGGTATTTATTCATTACAATGTTACATTCGCAGATAAAAAGCTGAATTGCAGTGTCATGAGCAACGATATTTAAAAACATCAAAATAACTTAAAGGGATCTAGTAACTTTGTTGGCATGTGCAAAAAGTGATGAAGGGTTGATGCAATGTATATTGTTGTTATCTCATATGTCCACAGGGTATTGTGTGAAAATTTCAAGTCAAATGGACATTGTATGGCCAAGTAATGAGCGAAAATGCAAAGTGATATTCACTAACTCACTGCACTCACTTTGTGCACGGTAAGAAAAACTCCGGGCGAGTTTTTCTTATCTGAATACTTCAATCGTACATATCTTTGTAACGAAAGGGAAATTTGAAACATTTTGGACAATGTTACTAAGTCCCTTTAAACGAAATCGCTATAACAAATTGTCGTATTTAGTTATTAAAATTGATTTATATTAATGTATTGACTCACATTATACGGAGTAGGAACAGGGAGGGGGCAGGGGGGGGGGGGGGGGGCAGGAACCTTTACGGGGCATGATGTCCCCTTACCACATAGTTACGCTACTGATTTGGTCGGTACAACTCTTGAGTTTTCATCGAACATGTTGACGATTCGGGACTAGGGACTCGAAACAGGTCTAGCCCAATTATGTAGTCGAAGTGTTATATTTAGAATCAATATCCTTGAAAGGTCGTTCCCAATTCGCTGGAAACGATATGTTTTATAATATAATGTGTATCCAGCGGTTGCTTCCAGACCTGGGGCCCCGTTACATAAATATTCATTGTTAATCATACGATCAATAATCATGGATTGTTGTTAGTTCCGGGGCCCTTATCACCCAATGCAACTATGAAACTTCGCTTATCCACGAAGTTTACATCACAGACATTGGTTAATATGGTGTTAGTGTTATTGGTGTTAATTATAGTGGTGGGATTTCGTATATGCTATATCATTCAAAACAGGTTCACTAATGAATATTTGCGCCCGAGTTAGACTAAGGACGGGATGGATGTGGTCTCGGGTCGGTGTCGAGCGCCAGCCCCCGATCACGCCCACTATCATACGCACAACATATGAAAGGCGCTTTTTATTTTGTTATTATTTCATTTCTATTGGACGTATTACCAGCAGTTTACACGGTGGGAATTTCTGCCGCACCATAACACCACGACATACCGACATCAAACACTCGAGATATAGATAGCGCATAGTGAATGCGTATATTGCATAGAGAGATGAGTATAATTGTGAAGTTTAGCCCCCCCGTGGTCAGTCAAGCAGTACAGGGCGTGAATTCACTCCACCACATTCACAGTCTGTGGCGCACTCTCAGAGCCGTTTATGGACGGTTCTGTGCACTCTGACTCTTTACCCCCGCTCCCGAATTCCATCGGGCTATTCCTTTTGTTTGCCCAAAGTTTGGTTTCTTTGTTAGTCACTGGCACGCCCTTAGAAATGTATTGTGAGGATCGCCGCGGTTAGAAGCCATAGTACAGTGTATAATGATATCTAGTAGGCAGGCTAGTTCGCTGATAGGTTTCAGGGGGAATGGGCGAAATCATAATTGTATGCGTTATTGATGGTCAATCGTCACTGGGCGTCATGTAATGTTACATAATTATATACAGAGCCAGGTATACAGTCAGGCATAACAGAGGGCTAGGCCAAATAGATGTCAGTGAAAATGGGCAAAATACGTTGTGATTGGTCAATCAGTCGTCATACTTACATCTTATGGTCTATGGCATGTATGGGCGCCATATAGTGTGCCATAACCATCGATATAAAAATACTGGATATAGCAACAGCGCCATCTTCATGAAGCCAGCGACAGTGTGAAAAATACACATCACAAAAGTGCCTTATTCATGTTATTCACTCGCGTAAATCGATTAACGTGGGTGCAGAGCGCCTTTTGTATTGGGTGTACTTTTAAATATGTGCGGCGGCTTCAATGTCGCGCATTCGGCAGTATGCATCGTGCTACATCTAGTGTGTATATCGATGGACATAACCCCTCCCACAGCCATAATGTCGACCTTCCAGAAATGCAATTGTACGAGTTCGCGAGCTCGTATCGTCGGAATACAGTACTACGACCATTTTAACGTGCCCAGAATTATCGTGGGTCAATACCCGAGTTTATAAGAGTTATGCCGAGTTCTCATGTAAAGTGCGCAGATATTATCGAGTTGGGCCTGATGCGAGAAACTCGGCAATCCATGAGATGGGGTGATTATACTATTATGCCCGGCTCAGACAGAGCCGACTCGACCCGATCCGACTGGTTTTCAGCCTGAATAACTCAGTATGTGCTGCCTCAGGACTCCGGTTTTTCCAGTCAGGTGCCAGTCGGAGGTCATTCAAGGCCGATTAAACATGTTGGATTTGCTCCGACTGAGCGAAACTGATTCTAGCCTGACTGAAAACCAGTCGGATCGGGTCGAGTCGGCTCCGTCTGCGCCGGGCTTTATGGTTTCTCACCTCGAATGGTCCGATAAGATAGATGCCCGGTACGGTCATCACTATTTATTTATTTATTTTATTTATTTATTTATTCATGTTTTCTTTAAAAAAAATACAGGGTAGGCCGTTCAGTTAAAAAAACTGCTTTACAGCTGCGCCCTGTATTACAGGGGTCTCACATGATAAGTGACAGGGGTCTCACATGATAAGTAGCCAAACAGGAATACTCAACCTTACTTGTATATGCATTTATCATAGGGGCTGATGTACTTTTGGCAACAAAAACCTGTTTTGTTCTCTTGAAATGGTTAATTACTTTCCCGATGAACGGTAGCGCCTTTTGCCCGAAATACGTACTTTGTTTTACCAAAGCCAGTCAATCAAATCAGACAATGTTCCGTTTCATTAGGAGGTACTAAACCAACAATGTAATTTAATAAGAGGGGGGCTACAGTCCAACCCCAACCCCTCCCCTTCACCCCTCCCAACACAGACACACACACACACACACACACACACAACATACTTACCCGGGCATACTTGTGGGCACCCGACTTATGGGTTACTTGTGCTACTACAGGCTGAAGGAGTGCTACTACAAACTGTTTTTTTGTTTCTTTCAAAACATCTTTGCAACGAAAAAGGGCAACCTTCTGAGTGCATGGGAGGGTAGGGGTGTGTCTAGAAGTTTTGTTATTCCTCAAGTATCACTTATGGGGCACAGTCACACGATTTGGTCACATAACTCTCTGAAGCTAAATACGCCGATTTAAGGCTATTCCTTGGTGAGGTGTATGATGTATTCCCCAGAAGGAAATAATACCCCACAAGTATATAACTGTACCCACACGAGACCCCACAAGAATGCCGGCGTGAGAACTCACATACGCACACACACAAGCACACACACGTGATAACATTTTAATGCGTTTGTTTAATACACATATCAACCGATGACGAACTTCTGCAATTGATCTCATCAATTAATGACACACACAGACAACATATGACTGCTATCTTTTCATCTCACACTCAATTTTGTTTAAAGTGAGTCGGCAAAAAACAAATTTGCAAATAATGTAAAGTAATTCGTTACCACAACCAAGGATGATACTTGCTTTAACCGAGGACGTAATCGGCTTGCGTGTGTCATTATTTGAAGAAAACAAAATGGTTTAGAAACAGCTGAACTTTCTATTAATACATGTATATCCGACTGGAGTCAATGTTGGGGCCCAACAATTATGTAATAATGTAAGAACATATTCATAAATCCTAAACAAAATTGAAAAATATACCAAAGTGCCTTTAATATTGTTTTGGATGATCTTTCTATTGAGTGATTATTTTAATATAACAATACACATTTTGTATTCAAATGTTGGAAACTTGAGGTGTCTGGAGGGCGCCCTTCTGTGTTATCGGAAGCGTTTTTAATAAAGACAACGCTAAAGGGGTAGTAGAGTTTTGGTTAGGGTGAGCTTTAGTAACAAAAACCTGCACAATAACATTACAAACTAATAGTTATAACTTAACTTTGCATTACAACTATTTGTTTTTAATGATACATTACAAGTTTTAGTTACTAAAATTCCGTTGAACAAAACTTAACTATCCCTTTATTAAACACTAATTATGACAATTGCCAATCCCTGTTACCAACTTTTATTTCGCATGTACTCCGGATACAATATTATGATTATATAACATAAAGATACAATTAACTAAAGCAGCTAATATAGATACGGCCATGAATTTTGTACTGGACCAGTAAACGTTAACATTTTCTGATGAATTGAAAAATTAATTGAAAAATTATTTTTTGAAAATGGCCATAGTGTCTTTAAAAATACTACTAATAATAGTAATGATAAAAGATGAAAGAATAAATACACATTTATAATCTTTTTAACAAAAATGTCAAGAAAGGGAACTATACATCCTAATAAAGTTTTAATTGCGTGTCCTTCATGTTGGCTTTAAAATTATTTATAATTAAAGAGGTATTTGGTTTAGTAGGGTACTTTTTTGCAATTATCTTTCTAGGTAATAACATGGTCATTGATAACCTAAAATGGATAATTCACGTGCCACATTACCATAAATGTAAGCGCTACCAAGTTTGCAGCCAATGTTGTAATTGATAGGAGCATAGTAAAGGTCATAATAAAGGTGTTGAATTGAATTATACATAATAAGCACAGTTACAGTATAAGTTGGCCTTTAATATTTATCTTACGACCCCAAATCCCCTTTTCGAATCATCTCCATCAACAAGTTAATACAAGTTTGATCGCAAACTTTCAAATATTTTTGTAATTATTTGAACTCGAAATATAGCAAGATTGAGTCGCCTCTACATATCCAGTTTGCTCTTTTACTTTTGACCTCACGGCTCCCACATGATTTTACAAATCACCTATTTAAAAGATGCATTCATATGCACAATTTGATCATAATAGGACATTTGATTCTGGAGATATTCAAATTGTACTAAAAATGTATGCTCCCCATTTATTAACAATCTGGCTTTCGTTTTAATTTGCATGTGTGTTGCACACATAGAACAATACCCCATATTTACTGGCCCAGTTAAAAAAAGAACATGGCCATTATGGAATAAAACAACTAAAAATACACGTTATTTTCAACTTGAATATAGAATATATATCACTCACTCCAATGGTATTACTGTTTGGTTTGACTGTTATTGTAAAGCACGGCGCAGACAGAGCAGACTCGACCCGATCCGACTGGTTTTTAAGTCGGATCGGCTCTATGTGCGTTGCCCAACGATTCCGATTCCAGTCGGAAGGCAATTAGGCAGTCGGGCAAGGAGTAAAGTTTATAGTTTTAGATCAAGAAGAATTTCATAATGAACTAGATGCAAACATAGGCGTCGATTTCGCCATGTGGAGGGGGAGGGGAGATACGTCATGTCGACCATTCCGCGAGATAGCAAAGCGACCAACCCAGAAGCTTTGCCAAGGATTTTATGACAAGGTGGTGGGGTGGGGGGGGGGGGGGGGGGGCTCGGTTTAAAACTATTCTTATCCGAATGCCACCTAGGTTGGCTTAGGGGCCGGCTGTATACATTCCTGGAGGGGTCCAGGGGTCACAACCCCCATAATCTTTTGCATTTAGCTGTTTAGAAATCCCAAGAGAGGTTGTTAAATTCGTAATTTGTCTTCAAACTTTTTTTTTTAGCTAGCCACATAGCATATTATTAAACTAAAATCGATAACCATTTTAAAGGGATTTAGGGCCCTTTGTAATAAATCCATCCGAAATTGACATGTGATAACCTCTGCTAAACAAACTGAACAATAATCGATGCATTATATAACATTTATAGATGGTGTATTCAAACGATTAAACATGTGTTTTGTCTGAAGACAATTATGATAACCTCATGGTAGATTCGGATGAACCAATAACTGTACGATTAGTCTTGTTTGATTTGAGTTGATTTGGTTTGAATATCTTAATATTTTAAAGGAGAGTACATTTTTGGTCAAACTGATTTTTAGTATTTAAAACTTATGAATCATGCTGTCATGATATTATTCATATGTAACACTTTATATTTTCTGAAGATATGTCATTCCTTACTTAATGATGATGCATGGTATTCATATTGAATTCTTGTTTTGGTTGTTTTTGGTTGTTTTGGTGAATAAGATGTCTGTACTACATGGTTCATAATATGAGCCATGGTAAACCCTTGATTATTAAATACACGATTTTCTATATTAAATGGTGTATAATAAATTCGCAATCAACGCTTTGCTATTCATTGTAATGTATTACATTTAAATGATGATGATAAATAAGCAAGAGCAAGCTTTATAATGATTATACAATAGTATTAAACATGTCACTTATTATTTCTTAGTACTGAAAGTTTTACAAAAAGGGAACCCAATTCATAGAAATAAGATTGTGTACTATGCAGCAGGCGCGCCGATTCCACCGAAAACACAATGCATTGGGGGGGGGGGGGGGGGGGGGCAGAGCATTGTTCACAAACAATGCTCGCCCCCCCCAATGCATTGTGTTTTCGGATGGAATCGGCGCCACTGGTGTATGCAGGCTTACTTTGCATAGCCCATGTACATTCATAATCAATTATATTATGCCTTTAATGTATTGATACTCTCATCCAATAATGACTATGACTCGAGTGACCTTCTTACGAGTAATATAACCATCAGACATTTTACGCACGGGAGTAAAGATCTGTTTCAGTACAATCATGACAATGTAAAGAATAAGATCAAAGTGTGTTTTCTTGACTCATAGTCTAACATTTAGGCAACTTGAATGACCACCTATGTATGTATGTACGCACAAAATCATACATATACTACTCAAAAAAGTAAAGGACCATTTTTGTCTTAACTTATAATTTTTCCAAGCAATGAGTGAGGTCTAGTTCTTTCATTTGTTTTGTTTTGTCTAGATGGTGTTCTCATTGGAGTAAAACAAAAATGATGCAAGAGACATTATGCAACAACTGAACCCCATGTGAAATTGATTATAATGTGTTTGGGTTTATTCAAGAGTAAAATTTCTCATACAAAAATTATACACAAAATGAAAAGTGGTCCTTAACTGTTTTTGAGTAGTGTATACTGATAGGGGAAATTATGTTGCTGGGTGGTCAGATGCATGATCCGTTTTTTTGTATTAATGGTTTTACAAAGAAAACTACAATGCTATAAAAACAAATAATAACAAAGAGCAGGTATCGATGAATTCAACTGACTTATTTTTTCTAAATAGATCTATATATCTTGCAACCAAATAATTGACATTGCATATTTAACATGTTTGCATTGCGATGACCGCAGTCATTGACGTGGTCTGTCTCGTCTGTTTCTTGTGGTTTCTGTTCGCTCGTCACAATCCCGGCCTTACGATGTAACTTCTGTATAGTAAAATGAGCGAAAAGTATACAACAAACGTAAGTGTTAAAACGGGGGTTAATACGAAAGACATAAATGCATTCATGATGACTATATCAACATTAAGTTGAAACATAAACATAACGGAACATGTTATTCTAGCACTTCTGGAACATTATCCCATCTCTACTCGATCTAAAATACAAACTTTATTATGTATTACCAACCTAATGTATTTTCTTAAATTATAGTAATGTCAGTAGTTATAACAAATTAAATTAACTATAACACAATCATTAACATCGTGTCCTCAGTAATTTCTGACTAAATATTCTATAACAACGCTGACCTTGTACTCGCACATTTCTTAGTTAACATACTCCAAATGAAATATCAATTAGAAATGTCCCTTTTCCTGAGAAACCATACTCACCGAGATAAAATTCCGCGCTCAGTGGTTCCCTGAAAGTGTCATCTGTGACTGTCACATTGCAGCCATACCAGCCCGAGTAGGAGGCTTCTACAGACCGGAAGTGAAGACGGAGACCGGTTGATGTTGGGCCTACCCCTTCAGGCAGTTCAGCCTGTAAAGCTGTAGTCAACCGATCAATAATTACATCATAACACTTTTGGAGAAGATACCATGTACGTAATTAAGCAACGTATTTTAAATAATGTGTTATCCTAGCCACCCAGGTAGCAAGCCAACGTTGGATCAACGTTGGAATCTTGCAACTCGTTGGATGTTGAAATCTGGTTGGATATCAACGTTGGTCTAACGTTGCATTAACGTTGGGATTGTCGCAACTCCTTGGAAGTTGAAATATGGTTGGATAACAGCGTTGATCCAACGTTGGATAACAGCGTTGATCCAACGTTGGAATCTCGCAACTCGTTTGATGTTGAAATCCGGTTGGATACCAACGTTGGTCCAACGTTAGAAACTCGAAACCCATAATACGTTGGACAAACTTGTTGGACGTTTTGTTTGCAACCTGGGTATGATCATGATTTCGTCGTTTCATGCCCAGTGTCATCCGTATACGCGGACCTGGCAGCCGTCCCAGCCTGAGTTGACGGCTTCTACATACTTGAAGTAAAGACAGAGACCGGTCGATGTCCGACGTTTCCCTTCAGACAGTTTACCCTGTACATCTGTAGTAAATAATTACATTGTACACAGCCTTTCATTGCCATTGGAGAATATACAATGTTATAACGGCTCTTTGTTATAACGGCGTTTGTGATTTTGTTTTCCTTTCGAGGCATGTGAGTTATTTTAACTATTAGTTTGTAATGAAATGTTGCAGGTTTTGGTTACTTAAATTCAGTTTGAGACAAACTGTACTCTCCTTACCAACACTAAATTTCACATGTACATATTATAGGCGTAGTTCAAAATGGCGGCCAACCTGTCTTTACAGACCAACTGTCTATAACGACTGTTTTTCGCTGGTCCCTTAAGCGGTCACTATAGACAGGATTCACTGTATTATCTGTGTTAAATTATATTTCACCATCCTTCGTTTTTATCGTATTAATTAATAATATGCACAAATATTGCAGCACAGGAATATATTCGACACAGGTGATAACTAAAACCGGGTAAAAGGGAAAGTTTGCCCATAGCATCCAATTGGATTGATTTTGTATTCATGCGTACGATTCTATTAGATTTGTTCTGTTGTGCCATTAAATGTTTAGTAGAAATCCACCTGAGAGGGCAGCAAATAAGAAGTAAACCTTTGACAAATCATTACTCTTGAATGGATTATCCAAAATCTGCTCAACTATCGCTGAAGGGTTTATGATTTTGTTTTTCCTTCACCACATCGGCTTAATTGATCTATGAAACTTCTCCTTTATATAACAAGCTTACCAGAGGTGAGTTCCTCGCGATGGATGAACCACGTGACCTGAGCATCTCCCCTGTTCGGAAAGCACTCCAGGTAGACCTCAGAGCGCACAGCGACCGTCATGTTGCTGGACTTCCGGGTAAAAGCTAGCTGCGTGGGAAGGTTGTCTTGCCGGAAAGGAAACCACTCTTCCACTTCAGGAGAAGATGCAAAGTTGACGTTATTGGCGCGTAACCAAGGAATGTAGCGCGCGAGGTCGGTGTAATAGCCATACTTGCCTTTCTTCGCACAACCGTCGCCTGAACTGACGATCCCTAGCTGGTACCAGCGACCGTCCTCATACTGCATGGCGTACGGACCACCACTATCGCCTTTGCACGCGTCTTCTTGCTTCATGAGGTACCCAGCGCAAAATAGATTTCTAGGGATAGGGAAATCCGTCGTGGGCAAGCAGACATGGCGAGAGATGAACGGCAGAAGCACGTCCTTCGGAAACCTTGATGTTTGTCCCTTCAGTTCTGTTTGGCCCCAGCCCGTGACGCGACCCTCATTTTCCGGGCGAAGAAGACGTTTAGACAGTGATTGAGGGGCAAGGCATATTGGTCTTATGTAATGTGTAAAGTTACGCAGAGGGCGTGACATTCGCACCAGAGCAATATCATTCGAGAAATCGCTCGAGTCGAAATCTTCGTGTATACGAATCTCGGATGCCTCTCGGACATCTTCGGATTCGTCTGCAATCTTCGAGTCGAAGTCTCCAAGATAGAGCTTGATTTCATCGAGCCGTGCGCGTCCATAATCCTTGTGGCGGAGGCAATGCGCGGCCGTCAATACCCATTCCTGATCGAGCAGAGTCCCACCGCACTCGAACTGCCATC
This sequence comes from Echinarachnius parma, assembly GCA_037951105.1. Classification (NCBI taxonomy): domain Eukaryota; kingdom Metazoa; phylum Echinodermata; class Echinoidea; order Clypeasteroida; family Echinarachniidae; genus Echinarachnius; species Echinarachnius parma. Next base: position 18,679 of record JBAMJV010006590.1, read on the forward strand.
TCCGAACCGACCAGATCCGAACCATGTATGGTGCCGAACCTTGCAGGACATCTTCACCTCCGATACTTCTCCCAGCATTTTCGTCCTCACCTTCGCTCTGGATAGCATCACTATACGATTCCGATGACCAATAAACGTTGGTGGACGGTGTTGTTGTCGCGACACTACCCGGGTCAACAACCGTCTTACCACACACTGTGGGGAAATTAAAAGAACTAATATTGGCTCATAATACGTAAATTACCTGATAAGCTTAGACTTATTTAGGTCTTAGTCCATTAGAGTATAAAGGGGACAACGCGTTTAACTACAAGGGGCTACATACAAATTATCCGCTAAAATGAAAAATTCATTAGTTTCCTAGAGTATGTTTTCAACAGCTTTCACAGTCAAAGAGCAACTTGCGTGGGGCAGCTTCCTTGTACTCGATATACGATATTCATGCACACCACACGATGCGCACATTTCGCATATAAATGAACTCTCTTCTGTCGCCGATATCTTGACTTTTCTTCGATCAATATTAAAGATTGGGGTCTTATTTTAAAGGAAATACTATACATTTGTACATTATTGTGATGGCATTAATATATTATATGGAAAAAATATATAAATAATCGATTAAAAATCATTAAAAATTTGTTTATTGGACTTGTTTTAAAATGCTCGCAAAATCGATCTCAATCCAATTGCCTCATTGACATTTTGTATATCACCAAAAAGAGTATTATGTGTTTTTCTTTTTTTAGGCATTTCAGATTATTTTGAATTATAATCGAGCCAAGTTCCACAATACGTGCCTTCGCAGTTGTTGCGATTGCAAGATAACGTGACAAAATTCTAGTACACCCGGATCGCCAAACGACGTAGCTGCAGCCGACGCTTTGTGTATAATGTCAATGGACCCTGTACCTCCTGGTATGACACCAGAAACTAAATGAAGATATTTATTCATGAATATTAATTTCATGACACTTTCAGTGCTCATTATGCAAAGAGAACAACATCTGTCTAACATTTCCAACAAATTCGATCATTTCTGTCACATGGTAATGCAACAAACTGAATTTTAATGAACATATTTCGAAACTCGAATGCCACTTAAAATCACACGGCGCACTGCATTGCATGCAATCAAGCTGCATACAGTTCAAGCACTGTCTGCATAATATATGTGCGTACATGTACCCGGGCCGGGCCGTGCTATGTTTCGCTCGGGAAACTGCAACAACACAGTCTCAAATGAAGGGTAAGAATTGTCTTTGTATGGAAAAGCATTGAAATGTATTTTAGATATTCCATACTAGGGGGAAATCATATCAAGTTTGTCAGAAATGAATACTTAAATGTGGGTTTGATCGGGTTCTTGATTTCGTTCTGCAGTTATACGAAACACGAAACCAATGGGCCCAATTGCGTACGGCGCGGCAGGCATGCATGCAAGAAGAAAGGGGAGTCATTTTTGTCAATCAAACTCGAGTTGTATCTTTGAATTTTAAACAAACGATCGTATTCCTTGAATAATCTGAAAATGTATATTGTTCTCGATATATGTTAGTCAATGACAGTGTTATAGAGTTGATATTCATGAATAAATATCTTCATTTAGTTTCGGGTGTCATGCCAGGAAGTAAAGGGTCCATTGACAGTATACACAAAGCGTCGGCTGCTACGTCCTTTGGCGATCCGGGTGTACTAAAATTTTGTCACGTGATCTTGCAATCGCAACAACTGCGAAGGCACGTATTTAAACCATCTAGTACACTAGTACTAGTACGCTAAAAGTGTAAATATTATGCGTTCTCTGAAAATCGTGTAACCTGATTGGTTGGTTACGGGATCATGAACGGTCACGCAAACTTGCGCGTTTGAGCGATAGTCGAAGCAGCCGCGTTTACAGTGTCATTGAAAGTTTGCCTGACCTTTCATGATTCCGTAACTAACCAATCGGGTTACGCGATTTTCGGTGAACGTCGGTCACTTTCGTCGTAAATCGAAATTTATCTAATTGTTACGGTCCTTCAAATACCATCTTATATTTTGATATCATTATAACGCTCATTGTTGGAACTTCATAAACATTCGAGAGAAAATAAGATTGGATATTTGATCGGGTTAAGTTCGAAAAAGGAACAAAATGTAATGGACATTCATAAGCTCATAAAATGTCTAAATTTCACAAAATATCAGCAACTACTACATGTAATATGTCAAAATAAAGAGTCATTCTGCCTTCTTCACTACCGGGATTACCAACAATCCCGCTTCAAAGAAGGGCTTGTCACAGCCACAGTGAAATATCGCGATTCGCGAAGTTATCACGTACGCTACAACACTAGCAATACGCATGCGCGCAGCTTTCAAGATTCTGAGTACGCCCGTACCACTAAGATAATTACGCGACAAGTTGCTCTTTCACTGTGTCCCGAACAAGACCGTAAATGCCCTCATATTGTTGGCTATTATGTAATTTCAAAAACACGCGCTTCCATTAGCAAAAAAAAACTTTTTCGAAAGTATTATTTTTATGTTAAGTTTAAACAAATTGATAAACGATGAGCACATTCAAGTTGTGAGAAAAAAAGGGAGTAGTGGCGTTACCCGACACACAAATACCACCAGAATGTATGCCGAATGGCCGTATTTGGGATAAAGTAATTCCTTATCTGGTTAAACAGATTGCGGCTATCAACATGTTTATTCAATGCCATGACCTTTATTATCCTCCATTACAGTACTGTAGCCTATGTTTAGTTTATCATGTAGCTCGTCTCCTTTCCAATTGAAAACAGATCGTTATTAAAGGCAGAAACAGAATAACAAAAATACAAACCTTGGGATATGTCTATCTGCGGTGGATCCGATAGATACAACCACGCATGCGCGTGACCTTTGACCTGGCCGCGTTGATCTGCCCGTAAAACACACGTGTACTTCCCCTCATCTTCCTCTGTAATGTCCAGCAGAACCAAGTTATTTTCTCGAAGCTTGTTAACGAAAAGATACATCGGAAAATTATTATCTCACATTATGTATGATCCAACAGCATATAGCCAAAAAATCAGCCCCAAATGAGTCCAGAGGGAGCGAAGCGACCGAGGGCTGGGGCAGAACCAGAGGGGGAGGGTTTGGGAGGGGGTATCCCCCTCCCACGGGGAAGATTTTGCATCTATATACATGAAATGGTGAAATTTGGTGCACGTCACACAAGAAGCCAGAGAAATGCCAGCCTACACGAGAACTACGTGGCCTGGTACAGAAAAGGGTACTCACCCCAGACCACACCCAAGTTACACAACAAACATAGATAATCTGTTTGCGCGCGAAGCGCTCAGCGAAAACATTAAAATGGATGTATACATTATTTTTTGAACGTTAGAATTGATAATTCTTCCTTTTGTTTTTGGAGGGGGGTGGGGGGCTTTTTTTTGTTGGGGGGGGGGGGGGGGTGGGGGGGGGGGCAAACCGCGTTTTGCCCCACCTCCCCCCCCCCCACCCCCCCCCCCCCCCCCCCCACTTCTGGCGCCTATATGGACGTAGTGATCCGTAGGGTGACTTAACGTGGGTCAGACGTGGTGTAAGTACGTTAAACTAGGTTAAACTACGTTGAACTACGTTAAGGTACGGTGATGAGCCACAGAAGAGTGCAGATAAGTACGTTCAAGTACGATAAACTAAACTAGACTTCTGTAATGCGGGTGCAGCTCGCTCACGGACAGGTACGGAGTGGTACGTCTGACTACACTTGAGTACGGTATACTACGGTAGCCACTACGCTACGCTCGACTTCGCTAAAGAACGTCACTACGGTATATTTAGCAACTCCGCACAAAGTATGCAGCCAGCCCGCGGTGTGGTACAGCCATTGTGCGCTTGTTTTTCAAACAGAGCAGTTATGTGAAATTTGTCTTTTTTGTTTTGCTGAATTATGCCTGGACCAAGAATTCTGATGCTGGTGTTGTGCACTGTAAAGTACGTTAGAGTACGCTAGGGTACGTTTGAGTACGTTAATAAGTACGTTAGACTACGTTAAACTTATGTTTAGTACGTTAGCATCACGGATGCCATTAACGTACCGTAAATGTGACCGGACCTTAAGCAAGAGCTCAACCTGGTCTGGAGGTGCTTGAAAAAACGCAAGCAATTGCTTATCAAGACACGTAAAAGGTTTGTTTTCTGCATACGGTTTAAGGCAGTTGATTGTTTGGTTAGCAATTGCTTACTAGTAGTAAGCAATTGCTTGTGCTTGTAAGGCTGTGGTCACACGATGCTTGCGATCACCTGCAACAACTTGCGATGTGTCATGTGCGCATATGAAAGGCGGATATTGTCAAAGTCTGTAATACATCACCGCGTTGTATACTCACTGCAGCTATACAATATAAACCCTCACAAAAAGTTCCGCAATTCGAAAATGAGTGTTAACATATCTCTGCTCTTCTATGAATATGGTGTTTATGATGCCCAAATTATGGAATAATAATAATAATAATAATAATAATAATAATAATAATAATAATAATAATAATAATAATAATAATAATAATAATAATAATAATAATAATAGAGATAATAATAATAATAACAATAATAATAATAATAATTATTATTATTATAGTTTGATAGCAGAGGCGCAGATTCGCCTATTGCGCCTAATGCAGAACAGCCTCTAAACGCTTATTATTACCCCTGGTCATTTGGTACAGTTCAGACCCGCACAATTACCTTGTACACATCCTCAACTGTCAACTCCATGGGGAGCATACTAGCGGCGGGCAACCCTATAGGTGCACCAAACTAATATGAAATAAACCTCAGTATGGAGCCATGTCAAATATAAAATTGTTGCAAAATACATAGGACGGGGTCCAAGCTTTTGGCTTTTAGCTCATACAAACACCCCAAACATAAATTACCGGTACACAAGTTAGAAAAACCAACAACAATAACTACTGTGGGACATGAAGGAGAGTCTTGGGCCCAAGAGCGCTAGAGCCGAGGCACCCCCCCCCCCCCTTACTCGCTGACATGTGAATGCCGATCCCAATCATGACAATACGAACCTTTCGGTTGAATACTCCCTTTCAATGGTGAGGGTGTGTAATAATGCCGCCCTCAGACCGGCTATGTGCGATAATCCTCCCATTCAGATCCTCATTGGACAAAAGACATTTTGCAGGTACATTCCAGCTATTGTCTAGATCGTGGCTAGAGCGTAGCCCGGTCTGAGGGCGGCATAAGAATAAACCCTTGAAGAAAAACAGACATACCTCGATTTACGAAGGCTTACCTGAAGTATTCAGGATTAAGCATTTTCTACCAAACCATGAATAGTTGCCATGGATACAATTTCAATATGTCAGGTGCAGCTAGATTACTGAGGAGACAATACTTATTGGCTTTGAACAGACCCCACTTGAGTGATACAGGCTGTATGCCTATACAGGGTGGCCCAACAAAACGAAACGGGGCACTTCCCGAAATAAAGTACCAACATGTTTATGTCCATCGGATAGGCTGTCTTTTCCAATGAAAAACGATACCAAGAACAGTAATTTTGGTGGTGTAGTTTTTGTTTTAGGATGCTGCGAGTGAGACCATGTCAGGTACCAATTTTTTTCAATTTTTACCTAGTCGGCGCCAGTTAATGTGCACTCCCTGACCTTAATATCATTGATCGACCATTATTCTCTCGGCACAAGGCTGAGTGCACAGTAACAATGGCGTGCGTTATCAACGATATGAAAGGCGGTACGTGCGATGTATCAAGCACTGGCTTGTTAAACATTGACAAAAAAAGAGAACCTGACATGGTGTCACTCACAGCGCTCTAAAACAAAAACTACACGACCAAATTGACTGTTCTTGGTGTCGTTGTTCATTTGAAAAGTCACCCTATCCGATGGACATAATACATTTGTTACTATATTTTGGGAAGTACCCCGTTCCGTTTTGTTTGGGCCACCCTGTATAGTGCATACATTGACTTGTGTACAGGTAATTTTGTACCAAATATTGTGCAAGCTACTTTTGAAAATCTTGATTAACTGCATACAATTGAGTGAGAATTATGAAAAACTGCAACACCCATGATTACACAACTGTACACTTGCCAGCTATATTACATTTGACAGCTGCATTGCCGTGATGAAAAGTGAATAAGTTTGCTCCAATAATCCTGATAGCAGTGTACATAAATATAACATGAATAGTGTTTGCTTTGACCCAAATAAGGCCCCTTTCAAACATTTCAGGGTGAGATGCAGCGGTTGCAGCGAATGAAATACCACTCCCACGCTGCAAGTCTACGCCATCACCGCGTGCTATCCCCGGGTGCTATCTCTCTTCTATACACCAGTTCACAGATAGCATATGTCTCACTTGACCTCTATAGCCATTTAATTCTACACTCATGGGTAGGATATAGAACCTGTGTAGCCATGTTCAGAGTGACAGATGGTTGTCATGGGATATCTTTTGTTCCCTTTCATGAGAACAATTTATCAACCTTCGCATCAAGGAATATCCAATCGATGTACTCAAGAATAACAAGTAAAGAACCTTATCCAGTCCTTTCAATTCGATGAATACCGAACTTTCTCACTTGACCTTTATATTGCACATGCGCAAAACGTAACTTTGAACTGGTGTATTGTTTGGTCGCAACGGATTTTGAACATGTTCAAAACCTTGCGACCAGACTTGCGACGAAAACCTGCGACGAAAAGCTGCGACGGGAAGAGAACGCACGGCGCATGCGTTCCTCGTGACCAGTCGTACTATTGCTTGATCAACAACCCCAAACCAGGCTTATCATGCTTATTAAGCACGATAAATAATATATAAGGTTTATTTTAGCCGAAATGTAATACACAAAACCTATTTATGGCTATAACTGGGAATTAGACCGAATTCATTGCGAAATGTGCATTCTGTTGTAACGTTTAGTTATTTCAACATGATCTGCCCATAAGTTATATTGTCTTGTTGCAGGTTGTTGCAGGTGATCGCAAGCATCGTGTGACCACATCCTTAGCAAAAGCTTTTGATTGCAAGTAATTGCTTGTTTTTATGCATACCGATTCAAGCAAAAGGCTAGCACAAGCAATTGCTACTTTTTATGGATACGGCCCAATGAGTTAGCAATCACTTTGCATTTGTGCTCATTACTCTTCAATAGAACATCCATTTAAAGGTACCGTTGCGTATTGGTATTCCCGAAGAGCTCCCCGATATTTGTTTGTGAGATAGTACAAAACTGACTGTCAAACTTGAAAGAACATAGTACAATTTTAACGACAGAATATACTTTATTTGATTAAAATCGGTTCAGAAACGGCTGAACCATCCATAAGCATATTTGTATTCAAAAGATTCTTCACCGGTAATGGTAATCACCGGGGGATATTTAGACTTTTTAGAAAGAAAAAAAAATGCTTAAAGAATACTTGGACAAAAATCTAAATATGTTTTTAAAAAGTCGTTGATGATATCTCTATTGAATCATTATTTTAACAAAACATTAAATGTGACCTAACACCACAAAACGACCAATAAGTCGGGAAAACTGATTTTGCTGGATTTCATAAAACATTAAAATAGAAGTCATTACCTTTAAAATGGTATATCATTCGTCATATCTGGACTAAGCAAACCCGCTCAAAATGAACACCAACTATTTGGAATATGGCTGAAGCATTTTTTAAATAAGGGAGAAACGGGCCATTTAAAAGATCAGTTTCCATTAAAGAGCTGTAATAAGATCACATTTATTGGATGATATTTTAACATGATTTCCGACGCTCAAAATGTTACAGAAGCAAGATTAAGATATGCTAATTCAGGAAATACCAATGTCCTAAATCTCAAATTTTTAACAAAATTTGACTATTCTAGCTAATAGAAGAGAAACTAACCACAGCGACATAACGGTCGTTTTGTGGTGTAAGGTCACAAATGCAAAATTTTGCATGAAAAATGGCTAATATCAGTGATTTTTTTAATAGCGCCCTCTTGAGTTGTAACGGCTCTTTTTGAATGATAACAGGGGTTTTATTTATTCGTTTGCAATTGTGTATACTTTTCGAGAATGGTGAAATTATAACTATTACTTTGTACCGTAATGGTGCAGGTTTTGGTTACGAAAGTTAAGTTAATTTTGTATGAAAAATGGCTAATACCAGTGATTTTTTTAATAGCGCCCTCTTGAGTTGTAACGGCTCTTTTTGAATGATAACTGGGGTTTTATTTAGTCGTTTGCAATTGTGTATACTTTTCGAGCATGGTGAAATTATAACTATTACTTTGTACCGTAATGGTGCATGTTTTGGTTACTAAAGTTAGGTTTACCAATACTCAAGTACTGAACTATCCCTTTAACGTGGAATTTTCACAAATTACTCAGTGGATAAATCAGATTACAAAAAGTCGCATTGTATCAACCATTCACCATTTTTTCGCACATGTAAATAAAGTTACCAGATCTAAGGGAGGGCCAACATCGAAAAAGTGGCTTCCTTAAAGGGACTTAGTAACATTGTCCAAATCCTCAAAATAAAATTGTAATTCTAGCGGTTCCTTTATACCTTGTTGTATTCGTATTAACAATAAAATCATGGGACAGCTTTCGGTTTTTCAAATTTCCCTTTCATTACAAAGATATGTATGATTGAAGTATTTAGATAAGAAAATCTCCGGGCGAGATTTTCATCCCTGTACAAAGTGAATGCAGTGAGTTGGTGAATATCACCCAATATCACTTTGCATTTTCGCTCATTACTTGGCCATACATTGTCCATTTGACCTGAAATGTTCACACAATACCCTGAGGACATATGAGATAACAACAGTATACATTGCATCAACCATTCATCAGTTTTTGCACATCTCAACAAAGTTACTAGATCCTTTTAAGGACTTAGGTTGCCAGATCTCCACAACAAGTTTAAACCAATTTTATTTGCAAGTATTTTTAATGAGACAAATCAATTCAGAGGTTTACCTCAACAAATTTGTTGCGAACACCTCAAAATCCAAGATGGCGTCCAAAGAAGTAGCCGTTTTGATTTGCAATAGACAATTGGCGAGATTTCCCAAAACAACACCTGAAATAAGCATGCTTTTGCAATCATATTAAAGACAATAACATTTCCTATAATCTGATACCAAACACAATGGGTTTCAGGATATGTAAGACGGTAATTTTGAGCACCAAACTCAAATTTTAGGCCTTTTTTCCCAAAAATATGAAATTATTGATTTACATAATTCAGCATATATCAATAATTGCACTGGGAGTTGAAATACTACTTTTCAGAAAACTGTCCAGTTATATCAGCAATACTCTGTGAAAATTTAAAGTGTTTACCGTATCTGAACAAAAAGTTATAATAATTGGAAGTCAGCATTTGATATCGAATACAGCAAATTTGTACGATTTCGAACACTATACAGGGTGCCCCAATAAATGTAATTCTTTATTCAAGAAATGCTCCTAAATAATGACATATTGTTTATACCCTTTTTTAGCAAAACCTTCAGTTTTCTTCTTTTATGTCATAAATATGCCGACATCGGTTTGCAATACACGAAAATAGAGTATCGGAAATTTCACTGCAATAATAAATCCATCATGCAAAGTGCACTATTTAGTGCAATATTCGAATGGGAGGCGCTCGTCCTTTACAGTTGGATCGACCATATCTGGATAATTATGTTTATAACATGATTATTATTCGGAACACCAAAGTTAGCTAGACTTTTTCAGGGTTCGATGAAAACTTTGAATAGGCTATTAGGTTTATCGTAGAATAACTTTTTGTACCACCGTGTACATTTGTAACCATAGTAACAACAACAATATAAATACAATACATCATATATCTGGCTACTACAAGCCGCATTATGCACACTAATTTTCGCGTGAACATTGAGGAAAACAAATCACATGTGAAATAACACCCTTTACCTGCTATTTTTAAGTTTTAAAAATAAATATTAATGTTGATTTGGTATATTTTTGTCCATAATCGGATGTGGTTACCATGGTTACACGAGTACAGTGTAGTGCACAAAAAATAACAAGCGGCTTGCTGAGGCTTTTCGGTGGTGTACATATTAGTACATATTAGACAATTTGTATAGACCTTTATGGTCTCCAGGTACATGTAATACGATATGAAGGGCATGAAGGGTGCATACCTTGCGATCAAGATGGTGTTCGAATCTAGATACGCTCTGCACATATTACAATATGTCCCGCATATTGTGTACTTCAGTAAGCAATTATTCAAGATAATGATCTTTACAATGTTTTAAACACATCATGGACACCCAGTAAGTCTTTGGTATGATTCGATTTCGCAATATGCATGGCATGCAAGTCAGTATGCAGCTGACTGGAATGCTCCATGTGGAGTGGAATTAAGTTCAATTTTAGCGCTTGATTTATGATAAATGCAGTTAAACAAAATAATACAAGACAGACACGACATCTACACTCTAAAAATTGAGGTGCTAAAAAACGAGTGCTGCTCGCGATCGTGCACCTGGAGGAGCTAATTTAGCACTACAAGTGTAAGTAGTGAATAAAAGTCTGCGAGGTGCTAAAAGATCGGTGCTAAAAAAGGTGCTGTGAGAACAGCACCACTGATGCTGTAAGAACAGCACCACAACGTGCTAAATTCGTAACAATAGAAACTGTATGATACTTTCGTTAGAGTGCATTCAGCTTCCCGTGATGCGAGTTAGCTCAGTCGATATCGCTTCTGACTTGGACGCGTGGGATCCAAGGTTCGAATCCTACTATCGGACATCTTTATCCTGCTTCTTTTACCACGAAATACATAATATGAGCTAAATTAAGTTCCGAGTTAACGGAAGCCAACCCTCCCCCGTATTATCTTTTACCACTATGGGTTTTATTCATCACACACAATGTGGATTTCTCAGCACCAAAAGTGCAAATTCGGTAACACCTCAAGTGGTGCTAAACTAGCACTTGTACTAGTGCCAAACCAGCACAGGCGGTGCTGTCCCTATGCGAGCACCGAACAGGTGCTGAATGTAGCCCTCCAAGTGCTAAAAACAGCACTTCTGTTTCTTGAGTGTACACGGACTACATAATGATGGTGGAATACTCATCATATTACAAGAAATGTTTTTTTTTTAATTTGGAATTGAAGGTGTCCCGAGATTGACGCAATCATTTTGAAATACAAATCCTATAATTAAGATTACACATTTTTGAGACACCCTGTATAGCATGAGAATTCATGCAGAAGTACCCGTTTTGTCGATATCAAATGCTGACTTCCAAGAACTATAACTTTTTGTTCAGATACGGTACACACTTAACATTTTCAGAGAGTATTGTTGATATAATTGGACAGTTTTCTGAAAAGTATTAATTCAACTACGAATACAATAATTGATTTATGCCTAATTATGTAAATCAATAATTTCATATTTTGGGGAAAAAATGCCTACAATTTGAGTTTGGGGCTAAAAATGACCGTGTTACATATCCTGAACTCCACGGTGTTTGGTATCAGATTATAGGAAATGTTATTGTCTTTAATATGACTGCGGAATAATGTTGATATGAGGTGTCGTTTGGGAAATCTCGCCAATCATCTATAGCAATACAAAACGGCTGCTTTTTTGGACGCCATCTTGGATTTGGAGGTGTTCGCAACAAATTTGTTGAGGTAGACCTCTGAATGTTGTCTCATTAAAAATACTTGCAATTAAAATCGGCTTAAACTTGTTGTGGAGATCTGGCCAGCTAAAGTCACTTTTTTCGACTTTGGCCCTCCTCTTATCCATTTAAATCTATTTGCGGAAAACCCCAACTTACTGTATACTTGTTGTGAGATGCGGCTGCTGCAGTATCAATAGGTATGTCACGCTTCAACCAGGTGACCGTATCAGTATTCAACTTTGGACTGCAGTGAAACACGTGAGTTATGCCATTAACCACTACGTCACGTGGTGTTGTTCTGAACACAAGCAGTGTATTGTAAGCTGTAAATCATCAACAAGAATATAATGTTTAAATTTGAATGTTTTCTTTTCACCAAAACCATCTACATTTTTTCTTGTCGGACGCTCTACCTGAAATCACCATTCTTTAAACGTGTTACCATGCATACTTATTAAACACAAAAAAGTATTACGTGTTAACCCCCAAGTGTCACGGTCGACTCTATTTAGGTACATAGCAACCTATATTAAGATCTATTGATTATATTGTTCCTAAATGCACACGATATGCACGTGTGAAATGAACTGTATTTTAATTTTTTGATTTTTGATTAGGCACTAACACGTTGACATCACTAATTAAAGCATTTAGATTTTGCCTTCGAGGTGGTTTAATATGTTCAGATATGATACACGTCCGGCAATTAGTACGCACGGTCTTAAACACCATCAAACGTGGGTATGCAGCTACACTGCTGGTCTCCATTTTGAATTAGGCTAGTTTGCGCGTTCTGCATAACACTTACACAATATGTATTACGCACCGTGCACAAGGAGGTCGCAAGATGGCACCGCGCATCTGATTTACGAATCCGAACCACTCTGATACTTACTAAAATTTGCCTCGGCTCTCAGACACTCCTGGTTACCAGACGAGACTACGCATGCGTAGATCCCCTCGTGACTACTCTTGTAGCGTGGGATCGTCAGGCTCCTGGGTCCAACAGAGATGTCGTCCCCCTTGAAAAAGAAATGATGAATGGAGATTCCACACTCATTATTTTGAATAGTTAATTTTAAAAATGTAACAATTTCACTATTTAACTTTCGAACGTTTACTTATTAAACACGTGATGAGGCAGGATTGGTACAGCGCAATGCTTTTAATGTATGAGGTCCTGATTTAGAATACATGATTTGCCGATTTCGTTTACCTTCAGAAACACGTTTTGCAATTGACCTCTATCTATGTGTCGAAATGGCCCCTCTGTAGGAATGCAATGTGTTTTTAAAACATTCAAGTGTACATCTTGAACATGTAGCCTGGCTAGAGAGCTCCTCAGCAGGGGCCGCGGAACCGGGGGGGGGGGGGGGGGGGGGTGGGGGCTGCAGCCCCCACCTTTTTTGCTTAAAACAATACAATACATAAGCATAACATGACAATTATTATAACAATTAAAATGTGGTCAGCCCCCTCCACTTTCAAAACCTTTCCGCGGCCCCTGCTCAGGGCGTTAATAATCTGCACCCAGAGTGTGTGTATCCCATGACAGAGTTAACAATACATATGTCAATCGGATCAATCAAATTTGGTGGTATTTTTTCACCCGAAATGACATAATAATCGACCTGCAAAATTATGATTGAGGGACCACTGTTTCTGAGGAACGTTATTTGAAGTACGTCTACTTAACATGTTACATCTCATAATTAGCTTCTACATTTTAAAGTGATCAAGACAGTCTTTCACGGAACTTTTTTTTTATTATTTCAACGTGATCCATTAAATATATAGCATTTTCCTATAACTGATATTTGAGACTCCAATAATATACCAATCGTATTGTAAGATAAATTCTTATATTTGTTATTTTTCTTACAAAAGGTATAATGTTTACCTGAACATGCATGTAGAATTTATCCCGGATCATTCGCGTGATATCCGATTGTGATACAAGTGGACGAGGCTCTTGAATACAATCGAATATTGTTCTAAAACGCTTTTCAATGTAATCGTACAAATATCTGTAAAACCAGTTAGGGAGATATTTGACAATTCAAAAACCACTTTATTCTTCTGTTACCATGATAAGCCAAACATCAAGGTACAATAGAAGTTTTAAAGCTCCAGGTGATTTTGGTTAAATCGACAAAGTTAATGAATCGCTTTCACCAACATGCAACAGGTTAACGCAAATATGATATAGTTACCATTTGTAAGTGCACGTCCATTCTTATACCACAGAAGCTTGGTCGTGTCTTCCAGCTGTGTGTTCACTTCACAATTTACACTGACGAGCTGATCAAGACCTGCCTCGACATCGATCGGACGTTTGATGAAGTCGAGCGTTGGGTCGCACTCAGATGGTATTGACCCTCTTCGTTCTGGGGATATGACAGGTTTGAATGCATATTACTGTTACAAAATAGGTAAGGTTTTTAATAACGACTGCGTCGGTGTTTTTGTGTTTAGGAGATACGACTAGTTCAATAAGACACATTTTTTGGAAGAAAACAAAACATTTGTTTCTTTCCAAGTCTTCGCCCATATAAAACTTCAACTTCTGCGATGTCAAATACAGTGAACCATTAATACCAGCTTACAATGTCCTACATAATTGTTGAAAAGCCCATTTAGACTCGTTTACCATGTGATTTCATAGTAAACGCCGGCAAAAAACAACGATACCCAGCTGTAACAATTGTGGGCTTGCCCGGGAAAATGTCAAACTTTAACTTTAGGATAAGGGATAAGACTTTATGGATACATTGATTATACGAGTAAAGGTTCGGTGTTATGAATTACAATTTCCCATAGATATCATAATTTCTCACCTCAGCTACTTTAATTACTGATAGTTAAAGGGATAGTTGAGTTTTGGTCAAACTGAATTAGATTAACAAAAAACCTGCACCATCACAGTACAAACTAATAGTTATAACTCCACCATGCTCGAAAGTTATAGAATATTACAAACGACTAAGTAAAAATCCGGTTATCATTAAAAAAACCCGTTACAACTCAAAAAGGGGGCTCTCTAAAAAAGCATTGGTTTCAACCATTTTCACACAACATTGGCATGTGATGGTAAGTTAAAATAATGATTAAATAGAGATATCATCAACAACTATTAAAAAAAAAAACATTTCTTCAAATAAATGTATAAGCATTTTATGTTTTTGTTTTTAAATCAAGATATCGTTTGGCTAGAAGATATACATGTATAAATACAATATTTTGAAATCAAATTGTACAGCTATAAGAGCATTCAAAAGGGAATGATTCTCATTTCACATGTTTTATTCGAGGAACTTTTAAATGGAATTAAAACCAACCAATTCAGTGTCATTGGGCAGTTTGGGAAGTACCAATACTCAAATCTTCCTTTAACTCTAGATACTTATTTATAATGTATTTAGAAATGAAATTAGGCATGCAAACTAGGTAAGCTGTGTTGGACCATTGCTTATATCTAGTTAACAAGAAACAAATGCAAAATATGTTTTAGTTTTTATTGAGAAGTATCACTCAAATCCCTCAAAGGTAAATAGATAAATACAAAGATATATAGCCCAGAGATAGCAAGGTGGATTTTTCGGGTTAAGGACTATCGACACAAATAAACAAATATTGGCAAAAGTCCGCATAATGATTTGACAATAAGTCATTTGGGAATTCAAGAGTAGTTTTATGGTACCTTCACATACGATGGGCGTTCCGAGCCAGTCTCCACTAGGACTGCATGTTCGTCTCTTATTCCCGCCATTCTGTGCGTAGCCCGGTTCACAATCGTGGGTGCACTGCGTGCCCGCTAGATACGGGGAGGAGCAGGGGCCAGGGCTGACGTGAGGGGGCGCTGCCAGCGGGGGGCATCTCGCACCTGCATTAAAACAATATAGGGGGCGTTGTAGCTGTAGTCATCTTTTTCATTGTTGCATTAATTTATGTACTAATGGTGTGCACGAATATTGAATATGTCATTAATATAGGTATATAGTATGCCCTTGATTATTTGCATTGGGGTCATTCCATGTCAAATCACCCCAAAAAAGTGAAAATTTTCATCGTACCCCCTCAAATTTGCTAATATTTGGTATGTATGATATTTCAACCTTTCAAAGCGCAAATATTTAAGTTTTAGCCCAATCCGCCCAACGGTTTTGGTGCTATGGTCGATTCTTCTGGGGTAGTTTTGTCAAAAATGGGCGTGGGCACCGTTTTTCAAATCGCCATTGTCCGTTAACTGTTGGGTCAATTTATTTTGTAATGGTGTCATTGGACTGGGGATGTTATATGCAATCCATTTATGCCATTTGTTTTCATGCATGAGCGAGTTTGGATACGATAACCTTTGACCTTAGGCTTCGACCTTCCGTTTTACCTCGTGGATCAAATAATTTTGAGAATTTTGTTGGCTTAAATCTTGGCTTGATATAATATTTACAACATATGAAAGAATTGGAGATGTATTATTTCTTGTTTTTTCTACAGCCTTGTTTTAAGTTTGCAAATTTCATGTAAAATTGAATTATTTTAGACCTACACTCATGTCCAAGAATACTATAGGGGTGTATTGTATGAAAAAGACCTTTTCAAAGTCAGGATTAGAGCCTATTCACACTCTGGCTCACCACTGTTAAATAGACCTGCTAATCCCCATTTACAGACAAATGACATTCTAATGATACCACATGTTTCCAACCTGACAATGGCCCTGTTGCAGAAAGAGATAAATCAATTGTGAGTCAGATCAAATGTTCTAAATGCACAGATCTGATTGGTTGAAACACAGAAAATGTCTCTCTGCAACAGGGCCTAGGTGGAGATCTTTTCTTGAATAAAATCTTTCAAGTTCAAGTTAAACTTGTACATCAATTATGAGAGCAAATATCTACAGGTATCCCTTTTCAATTAATTTAATGTTTCTATGCATCAGAAATTCAAGCAATATTAACATGATTTGCAATCTGTACAAATTCAAACCTGATTCTTTCCAACTATACCAAACACAAACAGTAACTACCCTCTAGACAACTGCTCATAATTTTATGAGTGTTATGAGTGTTTAAGATGTGATCTTACCACAACATTTCTACAGTTGTTTTGTACATTATGTATGAAAATCAGAGATACTTCTTCATGCCTGAAAGAGCTTAGATTAAAGACAAAATGACCTAATTTCAAAAGTCACAAGAACTTGCGCATGCCTGTCCATTTCTGTGAAACATTACATTTGCTTAATGCATTTTAATGGTTTGTGAAATTTCAAATTGCACTGTTTTTTAGTTGCAATTAATGCATTTAAAAACAAGTGCCATTAAAAATCAAAATGAGTGGAATATCAAAAAGCATTGTTTTTGTGTTTGGTTTAGTTGGAGATAATCAGGGTTGAATTTGTACAATTGCAAATCATGTTACTATTGCTTGAATTTATGTTGCATAGAAACATTAAATTCATTGAAAAGGGATACCTGTAGATATTTACTTTCATAATTGATGTACAAGTTTGCAAATTGAACTTGAACTTGAAAGATTTCATTCAAGAAAAGATCTCCACCTAGGCCCTGATGCAGAGAGAGACCTTTTCTGCGTTTCAACCAATCAGATTTGTGCATTTAGAACATTTGATCTGACTCACAATTGATTTATCTCTTTCTGCAACAGGGCCATTGTCAGGTTGGAAACATGTGGTATCATTAGAATGTCATTTGTCTGTATTGCTATTGTATGAGGATTAGCAGGTCTATTTAACAGTGGTGAGCCAGAGTGTGAATAGGCTCTAATCCTGACTTTGAAAAGGTATTTTCATACAATACACCCCTATAGAATTCTTGGACATGGGTGTAGGTCTAAAATAATTCAATTTTACATGAAATTTGCAAACTTAAAACAAGGCTGTAGAAAAAACAAGAAATAATACACCTTCAATTCTTTCATATGTTGTAGATATTATATCAAGCCTAGATTTAAGCCAAAAAAATTCTCAAAACGGAAGGTCGAAGCCTAAGGTCAAAGGTTATCGTATCCAAACTCGCTCATGCATGAAAACAAATGGCATAAATGGATTGCATATAACATCCCCAGTCCAATGACACCATTGCAAAATAAATTGACCCAACGGTTAATGGACAATGGCGATTTGAAAAATGGTGCCCACGCCCAGTTTTGACAAAACTACCCCAGAAGAATCGACCATAGCGCCAAAACCGTTGGGCGGATTGGACTACAACTTAAATATTTGCACTTTGAAAGGTTGAAATATCATACATACCAAATATGAACAAATTTGAAGGGGGTGCGATGAAATCCATTGGGTGATTTGACATGGAATGACCCATTGATATGTCCACCATTTACTTTATTCCGTATGTATTCATTTATTTAAATTCGTAAAATTACATGATCATCGAAGCTGATTTCCATCAATGTATAATGTCGGGTGAAAAATAGAAGGCAGTTAAGCCAACCTTTCACAAATAAAGTTCCGCATACAATTATATTAGGTCTAAACCTTTTCCACGAGGCGCTTATCTTCAGATGAGAATTATTTCTAGTTTGGGGAATATTTATTTCAATAAAAGAGATCCAAATTACATGGCTCCCCATTTTAAACCCGAATATATCCGAAGTTCAAAAATGACTCAGCAGCCTTTTCCTTCTCAACCGACGACATGTTCCATACCTAGACAGAGGTCCAGTTCATTGACGTCCCATCTGCCTCCAGGGAGACATACTATCTCGTCCACAGCAGGGATGAGTCCATCTTGGCATTGAACTGAGCACCTTCTGCCGGGTCTAGGCACACATTCCGCATGGACAGAACCAGAGGTGAAGATCAGCGGACACAACATACTTTCGTCTAAATTGCAAAGAAGGAAGGGATGCAATTCATGTTAATATACATCACACTCATTATCTAAACTTCAAGGGGAAAAGGGACGGGTATTATTATAAACAGTGCTTATTTACATCACCAACTTGATCGTGTTTTACTATTTCTTTTTATAACCCGGTAATATAAACATGTACGATTTATTCACAATTGTTAAACCATACAATTAATTGATTGCGATATTTACTGTAAAATAAAAAATTGTATAAGTCGTGCGACTTATGGTGAATCTAAATTTTACATGGCTCTTTTCCTATAACAATAGAGGAGCTATTTGACTGATTAGATCATATTAAAAAGGCGAGTGCAAGGAAAGACCTTCTATTGAACAACATCAAGACAAAACAATTATTGTCGATAAAGACAGCAACAACAATGATTTCACCACAGATGGAAAGAAGATTGAATTGGTCAGTATATTTTTTATATTTAGGTTCCATAATTAACAACAAAGGAGAGAGCACCACAGAGATAAGAGGAAAACTGGCAATCGCAAGATCCACAGTGGAGAGCATGTCTCATATCTGGAAGAGCCGAGGCCTGTCGCTCATAGAAACCCATAGAAACCCATATGACCCATAGAAACCCACACCCATATAAACTCATAGGACCCATATAAACCCAGGCATAGGACCCATAGAAACCCATAGGACCCATAGAAACCAACAGACCCAATAGAGACCAATACATTGCATATCCAAGCTAGACTCATGCATATCATTCATACAACAAAATATGATGTTTATATATTTGTTTTAAAGGGACAGTCCCTCTTTTACAAAACGTCTGAACAGTTGCCAGTTGAAGGATGGGGATGAATGAAACACAAACAAAAATCAGATCGAACAGCCCTATAATGTGGATTCTACGAATGAAAAACGAATGCGTCCCTCCATCAGACTATATATCGGTCAATAAAAGAGTTTAACTGATTTAGCATAATATTACAACTATATTGTACTTATTCTTGTAAAGGTATATTGTGAAGCCGATATTTGTAAAGATATGTCACGCGAAAAAATCTCAAAAATGAAGAATATGTAATTACATGTAGTCAGTTTAAGCGAGGTTTGGTTATTTTGCCTAGTGTGCGGTCATGCTATTTTTATTTGTGCGCGGGTCACGTAGCTAGCGCGGGGTCACGGAGGGGTCACGCATAGCGTTGTGGTAATTAATGGAATCCGTGTACGAACTTCCTCACTGGGTGAATATACATATAATGCACAATTAAAATTTGACGACGGTTTATTAGTTTTAGGTCTATAACTCCACGAAAAAGATATTTCAAGCCCTAATTTTTTCAGGCATGCTATTAAATTACATTTTCTTTCAGATAAGACAATAACCTCGCAACTTTTAAAATTTGGCTTGCAAAAGAGGGAATGTCCCCTTAACACATATTGACTTTAAATGGAGTGTATTTTATTGAAATAATATATAATCAATTCATTCACCATATTTTCAATTCCGAGATGGGACTTAATATTTCAGAAATCAATATAAATATTGTACTAACCAAGGACAAAGATTTGTACTGCATATATTATATCTCAATGTATTGTTCAGCTCTTTAACCATCTTCTACAAGAGGCTGGGGCCTTGCTTGCCCTATTGACTGTCTGAAGAGGTTGATAAGGAAAATATGAGTATGAATCATCATTTATTGATTCTCTATGAGATAATTTAATTGGTATATCTCTTTTGGAAGTGTTAATGGGGAATTCCTATGCGAAATTATTATGGGAAATTCCTATGGGAATCCTATGGGAATTATATGGGTCCCATAGAAACCCATAGAAACCCATGTTCCACTTTCCCTGTTGAAACCCATAGAAACCAATAGGCCTATGGGTTTTTATGGGTTTCCTATGGGTTTTGGTTCTATGGGAATTTCGAGCTGGAAAATCATTAGGAGGGTTGCATTGCGTGCTCTCGTGAAGACCACAGCAGCCCTTTACAGCACCAGCTGCGTTTCGTTTCGATGATGATGGTTATACACCCATCAGGATCCTTTGAATAATAGTACCGCACCGCCAGCCAAGCTGCGTTACACAATCCGCATGGACAGAGCCTGAATTATTCTCGGGTCCAGGAAGACAAGTGTGGAATTACGATTTAAGAATAATATTCCATCTGATCTTCCCATGGAAAATGCTTATGCATTATGCATTATAACGGGCGACTTTCAATATTCTCTTCACAGCCTCCTACACAATTCGTTTGTTGATGATTTATTGAAAATACTGTTTATATCGAACGGAAATTTAACTATCTCAATTAAAATTGTATATCATATTTGTAAGCAGTTTGAAATATTTGTTTCCTTACTGCTTTCTGGAAATTGTTATGCACACGTAAGTATTTCATATTTCTGAATATGTGTCTATACTAGACCTTGAACATGTCAACAAATCTTGAAGAACTGTACCTATAATGCATGACCCGTCTCCTTCCAACAGATAGCCATCTGCGCATGCGCATGTCCTGCTTCTGCCGCTGGGAAGACATAGACCGGGGCACTCGCCTCGTCTTCCGTCAACATTCGCTGAACATCGAGTGGTTCCTGACGAAATAACAACAAGGATAAAGCATAAAACTTAAATGCGTGTCATACTTAATACTATATGAAGAGTTTAATTCCAAAAGGCGCTAAATCCACTTTTGGTGTTTTCAAGTAAATCAACGTTTTCTGTTAGACCACTTTTGCTTCAACAAAACTGCAAGATTTTTACACAGTTCAAAGATATACCCCCAAACATAATTACAATGATGTGTAAAGAAATCCTGCTTTAGTATTAAATATATATATTTTTTTTGGGGGGGGGGGGGGGGGATTTAGCGCCTTTTGGAATTAAAATCTTAACCTTTTTTTTCCAAAGAATTTCATTTTGTTAATGGTCTGAAATAAAACATACTCTTTAAATCATAATTCTGGTTCTAACACACACATATCTATTCCATTAAGAACATTGACAGCCAGCATTATGTTGAACATACTTCTCACATCTTATCATTCAAGACATTTTTGCTCCACGCTTTTTTCAATCAAAATGTAACACATTTTACAAAAGGTAAGTGCATGGGCAACTTCAATCATGATAATGTTTGCACTATTTAACTGAAGAGCACTATGTATGAAAACAACCACTCAGCACATTTCTAATGATCGTTATATTAAAACGATCATGTTCATCGTGATTTTAAAACGTTTTGACAAAAATATTGTAATGGCACTATCTGGCTTGGTACGAACAGTCACGTCACGTTCACGTCACGTCACGTGAAGGTTCTGTACCTTTTGTGAAACAGGTCACCCAAATCTACGAAGTGTTGGGTTACGTGACCCAACAGTTTGTAGATATACTATATGCAATTCATGAAAGCTCACGTAAATTGGCGCTTGCGTAAAACAAATTAATGTAAATTGTCGTTGAGAAGAGACTAATTCTCGGTAAATTTAATCGTGAATGAACCCGTCCTACCTAGACTGTAAATACCATTATAGGCGTACACAGGCCTGGGGGCAGGGGGATGGACACCCCCTACCCCCATCCCCACCCCCTTACATAATTCAAGAAATGTCTTGGTCTCGGCCTCGAAATTTGTGACCGGTCCTGGTCTCGTCCTCGGCTGCGGTCATTTTCTACGGACACCCCCTACCCACACTCCCCCCGCTTACTTCAATTTGTCTGACGAAATATCCCCCCCCCCCCCCACCCCTTGAAAAAATCCTGGGTACGCCACTGCCTACAAGTAGCTAGTTCGAATGTCAAATACATTAATTGATTTATTCAATATTGATTGGTTGGTGTGATTGTTTCATTATAATGATTGACTGATTAATTGATAGATTGACTCGATTCAATAACCATAAATAAACACTATTAATCAAATCATTGTTTTATTACTTTTAAACTCATTGATCACTGCAACTCACTCACTCACTCACTCACTCACTCACTTTCACAGGCATGCACATACAACGCCGTTAAAGGCCAGTACGCTCAGACGTCGAGCACGGGAACTTCAGGCGTATGCGAACTGAATTGTCCGCTGCGTGTAGCAATTCAGCTGGAAATCAACATTTGCCAAAATCCACGCACGACACGTCTTTAGAAATACTCCAATAACAAGACAAATAATGCAAGTGGTATGGTTGTACATTACCTAAATGACAGAACTGCATATTATCGTCTCAGATTACTCTGAATTATGCACGTACATATTATAAACATAATGATTGAAAAGATTTGATAAGGGGGTATCGGCATTTTCGTCGACATTTTTAAATCTCTTTGTGCGTGTATGTCTAGTCTTAGTAACAAGCGTTTGCAATTTAAAAAATCTTGATTAAACGCTCACGTCACGATTTGGTTAACGCGACACTTCGAGTTTTACCGGCATGGAAAACGACAAATTGTTGGGTCACTTTACCCTACACTTCGTAGATTTGGGTGACCTGTTTCACAAAAGGTACAGAACCGTTCACGTGACGTTAACGTGAACGTGACGTGACTGTTCGTACCAAGCCCACTATCTAAACCGAATTTCCTTGTCGCAAAGTTGGTCTTGATACAAAGTTTGAAATAGGTTTAATTAATTCGTCCATTAGTTCGTTATTAGTTCGTTCATTCATAGCTTAATTCGTTCATTCATTAGTTGATTTATTGATTTATTAATTGATTGGCGCACCATATCAACGAACCAATTAATACATTTATCAATCAATCAATAAATCAATCAATCAACCAATCAATCAACCAATCAATCCATCAATTAATCCACGATCCAACATTAATAATTTCATGAACTCACTCATGCATTCTCATTTGTGCATTCGTTGAACAACTATTGAACAATTGAGGAATTTAAATACGAAAGTATTTACCAACCTGAAGGCATAGCTGATCTCGTCACAGCGAATACACAGTTTGGTCTGCCGTAGTCCTGCGGACCTATAGTCGCATTCCCCCTTCCATTCAGCTTATCGGCCCTCAGGAGAACGTGCCTGCTCCAGTCGGACCAATAGATAAAGTTCCCCACAACGGCGATGTCGTGTGGGTGAGCATTGTAACCGAAATCGATGATGACGCGGCGATTTCGCCCTCGGAAGTCGATTGACTCAATCTTATCAACCCCCGAGTCGCACCAGTATAGACGACCGCCTGTTCGATCAAGAGAGGTGAAAACACCCAGCATGATTGAAATACAAAGGAAAGAACACCTATGGCAGCTTGCTTTCCTAATATAGTTTCCATCGATTTTTTTTGGAATGATTTGAGTGCCATAAGTTCAAAAAATGTGTTATATTATTACAGCTAGCAGTACAGGTCAAATTTGACTTGTTATAGCCTCCCACATTTTCACAATGTACATGTTATGTTACTTCTGTGTTTGTATTCCATCGTTTTTATCCTTTGTAAATAATGACCTGTATTTATGTTGATGATGTGGAAAATAAAGTTCAATTCAAATCAATTCAATAGTCCGCAAATTTGTGTATGCAGATCACATGCACGGCATGAATGTGAACCTCATTTAAAATGGAAAACATAGTTTGAGACACAAAATGTCATCATCTAACGCTTGGCCTATTTAAACTGGTCATAGGGGACCAGGGTCAATGTTTTCAGAGTATACCCGGATTGATACTGTTGTCCAGATCGAAACAATTCGACAGCCTGATGGCAGAAGACACAATAACTGATCGGAATACGCATTGCAGATTGTTGCCGTACCGCTTGTGGATAAGCGCCATACGGATACGTTTAACTTATTCAATTGGAACGATAATATCAGGGTCAATCTATCAGTTTATAAGCGACATTGATAGTCGAAAGAGAGACCATACAACCATCTGAGCCCAGTCCAGATAATATCTCATCGATATGATCTAGTAACGTGTAGATTGTACCGATCGGTGTAGGGCCTTAGGACCGAGAATTATCATGATTATATATATATGAGGACAATGATATAAGTCTTAATATACCCACCTTCGTAGTCGAGAGCAAGACCATTCGGCCACCTGAGGCCAGAAGACACTATCACGGATCGGGAGGTGCCATCCATGTAGGATCGCTCGATGCGAGGGTTTTCTCCCAAGTCTGTCCAGAACATCACCCTGACAAGAGAGGCGAATTAGAACATTTAGTGATGATCGTGATGATGATGATGATGATGATGATAGTGGAGATGATGAGAATACTTATGGTGCTGTAGTTGCTGAGGATAATGATGGATGGTGGTGGTGATGGTAGTGGTGGTAGTGATTGTGAAAATTACGATATCGATGAAGATGATCATTATGATGATGATGATGATAATGATGATGATGATGATGATGACAACGACGATTTTGCCGATGGTGGTGGTGATAATGTCGGTATCAATGATGATGAGGTTGATGATGATGATGATAATGATGAAGATGATAATTTTGACGGTGGTGGTGTTGGTGATGGTGATAATGTAGATATTGATGAAGATAATTTTGATGATGGTGATGACGTTAACAATGATGATAATTACGATGGTTATGATGAAAGTGACGATGGTAATTGTGATGACGTTGGTATTCCTAACTTCGTACGTGGTGGTGATGATGATGACGATGATGATCATGATCATGATCATGATGATGACGAACGATGATAATTTAGATGTTGATAGAGGTTGTGGTGGTGGTTATGGTGGTAATAATGACAATATTGATAATGATACGAATGATAACGATGCTAAAATTTGCTGATCTGCTGATTGTTTTATAATCTTACACAAAAAAATGACTTTTCAGAATAATGTTCAAGTGAATTAGCAAAGGTCGAGGTGATTGCAGTTACACACCCATCAGCTGGATGCAAGACAATACCCCTTGGAATCTGCAGCCCCTCTATTAGAGTCTTGCGGTTGGACCCATCTAGGTGCGCTACAGAGATTGCGTGAGTTCCACCATCAGTCCAGTATAGAAGCCTGGAGATCGGGTCTATTGCAACTCCATCCGGAACTGCATCGGAAGAGGTAAATAGAAAATGAATATAAAAATATAGACAGATGGAGAAAGAATTCGAGGGAGAGAGAAAGAGATTAATATGAAGGGCGAAATGGAAAGGAGGTGGGGAGAGATGGGTGAAGGAGGAAGACAGACATACAAAAGTCAATTCATGTGTTCGTTCTCCGCATCATTTCGACAAGGTGGTGCAACTGTAAAATAAACAAACAAACAAGCTAACAAACACGACGAGCGAGATACGTGTAGACAACAGAAGCTATGACGTCATACAAATCTATTTTTAGATTAGGCAATCAGTGTTATAGTGCTCTGGGCCATAAAGTTATGAACCAGAGCACTAATAACACTGATTGCCTATTGACAAAAACATCATTTGGATGGGCATATCTCAGCCAATAAATAACATATTAAATTGATTTTTGGTATTTGGATATTATTTTTGATGCTCTTTTGGAAAATCACGTTTACAATATAACATTTTAAAAATAGACATTTGATGACGTCCCACTTCACCACTCTATAGCCTTTGTAGTAAACATTACTATTGCTCGTTCGACCCCCGACGTGCGGAGCGTGTCCTAATGCGTCGATCCAAAATAGATCTAAGTTAATAAAATCTCATCGATGCAGACGTGGTTTTGGTGTGTATTCTTGTCTGTACAGATCTGCAGTGATGTGAACAGTCATCGATCCCAAACATTTCACGTGCATTATTTGTGTATGTCGTGTGTATAGATCGACATGCAGTATTGCGGACTAATGCAGTGTGGTAGAACAACCTTCGTTTCTTCATTGTTGGCCAATCAGAGAGCTCGATTTCTGGTCGGATACCGTCCGAAGGGTACTACGTGATGTAGCCTTTAGTCAAGGCTCTATATGGCTAGGAGATTCTCTATGCAATCGCGAGCAAGCTAGCTGTGAGAGAACACGGGGTCAGCGAGCGGGACGAACTGGCTCCCATATAGAGCCTTTATGAACTTAACACGAAGTAATTTATTAATGAGATGAAAACATTATCCAATCAGATCGCTAGATGCGGGTGACCTCTGCCTGACTCGGGGCCTAATACACGATATTGCTGCTGTGGCGTGTTCCATCATGTATCAAGGGGTTTATTTATTATCAGACATTAATATTATCATAACTATTCTAATGATCAAGTATGAGATACATCAGAGTACAACTGAAGCATAGAAATACCTTTTTTGTATCCATACCAAATCGCACCTCTTTATTTTAAAAGAAAGCAACATATTTTGTAATGACGTACCCTATTCATATAATGGATGCGTCCGCAACTACGGTTTAACGTGAACGGCCTAGGCTAGTATGTTGCGGAGACCCTCTAACAACCAGTAACCGTGTTTTGTGCAAGAAAGCGTGTTTGGTTTTACTTGGTTTTACTATGCAGCTTGATTGTGTCTCTAAACAAAGACTAACACTCGCAAACGGCTGATCTACCATCCCGTGGTAGATGAATATTCGTTATTTAATAGGTTTACATTAGAAATAAACAACAACCAATGTGCAAAGAGAGAAAGACTCTCGCGCTTCGCGCTCGATGTGTTCGCTTCGCTCACTCTCCGCTCGCTCCGCTCGCGTAATTGTGCATATATCGTGAGAGTCTTGACGAAAGACTATACGTGATGTCGATGTACACACAATTTTCTGTGTCATCGAAGTAACGTATTCAAATCTAGCTCTCTGGTTTGCAGAGAGACGGGGTGAAAAAAGACAGAAAGGGAAACGGACAATGGAATATATAATAGTGTCATTTAATGTTGACCCAAGGTTTGTAAGGGGAACATTATAGAGTGACGTTATTGACCATGCGGATTTGGTGTGTAAGTATGGATGCTATGAATCCCTTATCCTACCTCCTCGTAAATATTCGGTGGTTATACCAATGCATTATATTGTGACCTCTTGTGGACCCTACTTGCTCAAAATATATTTATATATGAAGGTCCTAAATTATGGAATTATTTAAGTAATGAAATGCTCCATCGATTAGTATTTTTAAGAAAAAAATAAAATTGTTTTTTATTACAATCTTATAAACATCATTGAATTACATCTCCCATTTACTCTTATCCCGTGCGGACTCAAAATGTATTCTGATATTATATATTGTGCCTTCTCATGCATTATTCCTTTCTATTATGCGCAAGTCTTTTCCTTATTTTCACTTGAACCCCACTTGCAGCTTATCTTGTACATACATTTGTACCTCCGATCTCTCACTTCCTTTTGGCAGTGTCTAATTGTTTGTATTGTGTGTGTCTTCTCCTATTTGTGTAATGAAAAGTTCTCTATTGTCCCATGTTGGTCTCTGTTGGCATCCCTTTTTTCCCCTTTTTTCCTCTCTATATTTCTTTATGTTGTTGTAGTCTAGAATGTGTTAATTTAAATGTACAATATTCCTAACTATTATTTGAGGGGTTCACAATTGTACAAGCATTGCTTTGTAGTGGACCCCTCTTGTTTCCAATATGTATATCCCTATTTTGTGCAAATTATCATTATTCATTTGTAATGTTTGGTTGGAGAGGGGTGGGGTAAGAGCGAGGGGCTGTTTGGGGTGAGAGGGTCGAAATGGGAGAATTGGAAAAGCAATTTTGTATAATGAAGTTGAAATACATTGCTACATCACTGATCACGTTGAAACAAACATTGTTCAAAAACAGTCTGCACTACAACGAAACTAATTCAACGACAGGGATAGCCCCAACGCAAATATTTAGCCGTCTGATTGGTCAACACGGCTCCTTTACTCACATTTCTCCATGGCGATACACACAACAACCCACTCCCAGAAGCACTAAATTCCTTACTTTCGATGATTGTCTCGCCAACGCAGATGTTCCAAACACACAATAACACACACGAAAAGAACGCATTAACGTTCGCATCGATGGGATTTGTGTAACTTAGTTCGATCTTTTCTGGATCAAAGTATTATGACACGGTCCGCACGTCATACGCGGGATGATAATGATGATAGCAACGGGAAGGTTGGACTGCATTGTCTTGGTCCACGACGAACTGTCGCCCCCGAGCACAATCGTATAGGCCGCAATATTATTGCTCGACCTTAACATTCTATCTGGAGCTGTTAGATGCAATGTTTTGTTGTTTTATAATTCCGTGGTCAGATCCTTATGATTGTCAAAATATAAGTTGCAGGTATAAGCTTCGGAATTAAATAAAAACAAATTAGCAAAACAGAACATTGTGTTTTGATAGGAATTTAACTCGAAACCTCCGGATAGCTAGACCTGTGATCTAACCATTGAGTCACCAGGCCCTATTGCATGGTGGCCCTTCCAAGAAATCCTTTTTTAGCATTGGTCTATTCTTACTTTGAATTTGGTTAAAGGCAACGACTTCCTGATCACTGCCTTCATCAGACACACTGACATCCAACGACGCGCGACTCAGCGTCTTAGCTTCGAGGTCCGTCCAGTACACCTTCCGGTCGATAGGATCAAAGGTCACAGCAATGGGATACTTCAGTGAGTGACCGGAGATGGCGCTACGATGGGATTGTGGGTTTTGCAAGTCGATTTGGAAAAGGGTTCGTTGGTAGGTATCAGTGACTAGGAGGAAGTCTTCTTCAACCAGATCTGAGGTAAAAGAAAGCAAAAAGTAAAAGAAGTCATTTTGGATAAGATTATTATCTTCAGGCGATTAGTTCCAATGTCGCAACGTTTTGATTTTCAGCGAATGAAAAGAGGTCGCTACGATGAGGGTACCGACAACATTCTAGCCCCAACATTGAATCATAAAGTAATTTCATTGAAAACATGCATTATAGTAAACAAATATACTATGCACCGAGAGCCTCTAGTTGAAATTATGAATTCCGATGTGACAGGAAAAGCACTCTTTTTCTTCAAATTTCTTAATTTTTAGGATATGTCAGTTAAAAAAAAAAAAAATCAGTTTAGTATTGATTTGAAAATTGAGTTCTTTTCGTTACAACACCTTCTAAACAAGAACTTTACAACCTTTTAAAACTTCTAAATTCTAGCAATTCAGCAATATGATTGCCTACCTGATAGGCACGTGACCCCGTCTTCTGCTAGTCTATATCCAAGGCTACATTTACAAACATAGCCTCGGGTACTGGGCCGAGAGCTGAGGCACAGCTGGTCACATCCACCGTTGTTTATCCGACAGGGACCTGTATAGTTGCATAAATTGTCAATTGTAATAAATGGTATTATATCTTTCTTAATGGATTGGAGTGAAAATTAATTGTTTTAGAAGTCATATTAAGCATCACTTCGTTTGGAGTGGAATCTACTCCTAAAATAAAGTTAAAATCTCCACTCCAGAATTAGAGTTAAAAAGGTAAAATGGGTTAAGAGTGCATTCCACTCCAAACGAAGTAATCTCTGATGTGACTCTGTATTGGAGTGGATAATGAGTGTAACCCACTCCTTCAAGTGGCCAGTCAAACTAAAGTACACAACTAAAGTACACATCAACTATTTGTAAACCATTTGACCCAAACATATTTTGTTTATTTTAAAACATTTTAGTAATTATTTTTCTCCATATTGTGAAGCCCCAATTCTGAAAATCTCTCCAGAGTAGAATTCTATTGTTGACCTGTTGTGACATCATCAGCCATTCACTACTCAGTTACAAAGAAGTTACCTTCACCCAAGCTCAGAGTGCCTAATCACAATAGCATCACACGGTTGAATAGAATACCAACTTAGTGGGGGCTCTTAGGTCATGGGGTGTGC
Source organism: Echinarachnius parma (assembly GCA_037951105.1). Lineage (NCBI taxonomy): Eukaryota > Metazoa > Echinodermata > Echinoidea > Clypeasteroida > Echinarachniidae > Echinarachnius > Echinarachnius parma. The sequence goes on from JBAMJV010006590.1 coordinate 49,044, forward strand.
ACTTCCTGAAAAAAGTGTGAATTTTGGCACACAGATAGTTTAGACCTTCCTCTTCAAGAAATTTGATGGAAGCAATTTTGCACTGCCCATTCTTGGCCACCATCTTGAATTTCAAAATGGCCGCCATCTGGCACCTGTTTTCATCAATATCTCAGCAACTAAAACAGCTAGAGAGTTATTTTTAGTGGCTATACCCACATAATGGGGGCCAACGAATCACCTGAATCGAATATCAAGACTTCAAATGGCAGCCATCTTGAATTTCAAAATGGCCGCCATCTGGCACCGGTTTTTATCAATATCTCAGCAACTAAAACAGCTAGAGAGTTATTTTCAGTGGCTATACCCACATAATGGGGGCCAACGAATCACGTGAATCACAAAAGACACATATCAAGACTTCAAATGGCAGCCATCTTGAATTTCAAGATGGCCACCATGAGAAGCCTACATTAAACTCCATCTCAGAAACTAATGCCATTATATGCCTATCTGTTTGTGGTCAACTTGTAACAATTTATCAATAGATGGAAGCAATTATGCACTTCCCATTTTAACCGCCATCTTGAATTTCAAAATGGCTGCCATCTGAAACCCTATTTTCTCAAATATTTTACAAATTAAGACAGCTGCCACGTGTAGCTTATTCAATTATGTATCTCAGAATAAAATCAGTCAGTGCATTTTGATGGGTAGCCCATCTTAGGTCGGAAGCAATTCAGCAATGTTGCTGATATTTAATGATATAAAGATAATCTGAACCAAACAAAAGTCTACTTGACAATTCGATTGATTAAACAAAGTTATCGGGTAGGAGGTAGTTCAAAAGAGAATCAATGAGTGACTAACCTACCTTTGGAGAAAAGCAGTAGCATTCATTCGAGCATTATTTGCAAATGTTTCAGTCCCCACTAATGAAAACTAACTAAATGGAAAAAGTTTTAACATTTTGTTGACCATACAAATGTTCACTTCCTAATATTCGGTTCTCATCAACAGCCTTCGTCAGCTGTGCATGACCTGACTGTTGACCTTTTTTACAAAATGATCAATTTTCTGATCGTAGACGTCATCAGGTAGTTTGTTTCGAGCACTGTCTCTGTTCAGTGTGGGTTGAAATGCCAGGATATATACATGCAGATATCTTCCTTAACCCTTTTTGTATTGTGCCACATTTCCGAAATGTAGACCTTTTGCCAGTCCGACCTGATGTGGCCCGTTTTGAGACACTCCAGAGGAACGAATTGGGCGTCGGTGTTCCAAATGTCTGGTCTTGGGAGATCGCTACGTTTCTTTCACTTATGATTCACTGCATAGGACTGTTGTTTGATTCCTTGCAGCCAAATGGCTAGTAGTCCACCCTTTGCATGGATTACAATGTATATACTACACCCCAAAATTATTTTTGATGTTGTCTTTAGGTGGTACTAAGATTTTGTTTTGTGTTCTTGTCGGCTTTAGATACACCCTAATGCCCAATTAAATTGAAATTCAGTTGATTGCATCTGAGATTTCTAATATCTGGTCGGATGAGTGTCATTTTGAGCATTGCATGTTCCTCTCAGCTGGGTGATCCTTATGTAGCTTTTTAAGCCCAAATATAGTTGCAACACACATAATAGAGACTAGTAATATGTTATCATCTGGACAGCCAAGAGATTGGTGATTACAATAATGGAACAAATTAACAGTCACTCCTAATGTTCGTTCAAATAGGTAATTAGAGGTGAAATGAGACATTGGACAGTGTGAGTTGCTTTCCGATAAATCTTAACTTTCAGGCTACAATCAAGTTTGGTCACTATCATGACTTATGAAAGTGTCAAGGAACACTAACGACTTATCATTCCCTTCGTTAGGGAACTAAATGTGTACTCCTGCACAAATTGTTTCTTGAGTTTGGGGTGAGTGTCATCCATGTAATTGTCAATGTCTGTTTATTCAAGGGTTTTATTTACAAATTTCATAGGATGGGAGTGAGAGGGAATATTATTGCTGCTTCACGGATTTGTTGGTAAAAGATCCATTGTAGCCAATGTATGTGGACCCTGTATGTGTACATGTTCTTGCAGGGGTTAGAAACCTGGCTCATATATAGACAAACTGGTCCAGACCTCTCCTATTATATCTCCTCCTGTGTAACAGACATGTCACCACGTAGCCAACTCTCGATAAGCGTAGAAACTATCGAGAGTGGACACGTGGAAGACGAGATCTTCGATCATTATGACGTGTCTTTACGTACATTACCTACTTTAGTTGCCATAGACAAGTCAACACTTGAGGACACAATTATCTAGAGTATATATAGGACCAGCATGTCTGAATTATATTGTCCTACTCCTGGAAGAATGTCTACGCTGCGCAAACCGATACTTTGACTATACAGTGACACTTTTAGCGAGCAGATCTTGAACTCCATTTATCCAGACTTAGCGAAAAGGAGGGCATGTGGGCACTTAATTATGGTAGCTTGGAAGATTTACCAGGGAGAAATTCACACAGTTGGTTTATATAACACTAGCTGTACCCGCGGAAATCCGCGGATTTGTGTGAGAGAAAGGCGATAACGACATAACGACACTTTAGAACTATACTATTCCCATAGCCATCATTTTAAATAGTGAGACAAAATAGACACGGGCAACTAAATCCCGCCCCACAACCCGTCGGGGCCCTGGTCAACAATATACATCCGGCCAATGTATAACAAAATCATGATGGTTTCAGTACCCATGCAAAGTTATCCCCCATATTTCATAATTATGGTCCACTACATTCGTGTTCTTGATAATATAGTAGCTAGTCGCCGCTGCCCCCCCCCCCCCCCCCTCCCCCCGCGACTCCAATTGCCTGCATGGCACATAACCTCGTGTCTTCTAATCCGCGGGGTGTTTTTTTTCAGTGAAAAGCCATCACGATTTTAAGAACACAACGACCTCTGAAACTAATTTAAAACGTCCCTATCCACATGGTTTAAAAACGAAAGAGACACAGGCGTGCTACCCCTCCCCCACCCCGCTCTTTTGCACATGTCATTGCGATACATCCTTTCAGTGAACATGATAAACCCGACCCATCGGATATCCCCGGTACACTCTGTTTAAATGTGAATTATAATAATGAAAATACGATGAAATTGTATGCATGTGCGCTTGATGCGTTTTCGTTGTTTTATTTTTTGTTTCGAAGTTAGTAGGCAGGTAGGGGGGGGGGGGGGGGTGATCGCCTTTTCCCCTTTTCCAAATCTAAAAGTTTGATTTCCAATTTCAGTATCATCCCTTGTTATACGTTTATCATAAAGTGAAACCCGGGGATATACACTCTTTATAATCATTTTGTATTATCCATCCTGAGCGGATTGCGAGATGGTATATCCTTCTTTCCTTGTGCGTGTTGTAACACATCTTGCCACAGGGTGGCGATATTATACCATGGAGCGATTTTAGCAAGATTAGCTGATGCCCTGGTCAATGTATAAATACGAAAGAAACTCCCCTCAACCATTGTTCCTCCCGTTCTATATTCACTTCAATGCACAATTGCACCGTGTACAAAAGGATTAGCTCGTTCGCTCAGCTGTGTACAAAGCATGTGGGCTCGCGAATAACACACGCAAAACAACGATGACGAAACTACTGAACTAAGCTACTATTACACTCGTTGTCGTTGCGTTGTCAATTTCAAACTTACGGATCATATGGACCATTTGCGTGATAATAATAATTTATATTTATCCAAAACTGGACAGTTTTGCAACTTGTAAACTTTGAATTGTTTCGTAATATATATCTTGCTTTTTAAACTCCGTTTTATATTCGTCAAACAAAGTTGCGGCGGTAAATCGGTAGTCAGTGCTCGGCGCCTTAACTTTAGCAACCGGCATTGCTGACTTTCCCTTTCTTCGATCTGGAGGACGACCACGGGGCGGGAGCGACTCGGGAATACCTTATTGTCCTCCGCAAAACGTATATCCTTCGATCCCGACTGTCGGGGAGTCGCCGAATTCTCGGGGTGAGGATATCTCGAGTGGGACACATTTGGGGGGTTGAAGCTTACCGTATTAATATAATAGATTTTCGCCTCCAGTCACCCCTGTCAACATTATGAGTGACCCATACTTTGTTTTTATCGATCCCTATCAATCCCTTGAAACTCTCCACGTGTGGCTTATCTAATTGGGCTTTTAAAATGGGCCAAAGCCAACTAGATAAACCCACACTTAAAAGGACATCTTTCTACCCTACATCAAGGGTGCCTCAAACGCTCTTTGAAGGAATTTGGAATCAAAGTGTATTACAAGCCGTCAAGAACATTACACCAAATCTTAGCAGCTCATAACGACACGACTGAGAAAAGGAGCATAAATGGGTGGTGTATATGATTCCTTAGCATGGACAAACTACAAAAGGATGTTTGCAAGGAATCACATTAAGCAGATACGGAGCTGTCTCTCAAAACCATATTCGTGGAACACTGAAGCAAGAATTCAATCAATACAATGATTTACAAGATGGCTACCACCTGACATTTTAAACGCAATCGAGGTAATTCAGTGACATCAACATTAAGTATAACCACTCAAATTGATTGTGTTGCAGTGTGATCTGTAATAAAGAGCTTGAGCTGAATACAGTTCCCAGGGTGGCCATCTTGAAATGTATGACGACTGTCATTTTAAGACATCTATAAAGTCGATCTAGGTCATTAAATGACGCCAACAATGACGGCATAACCTCTGACATTATTATCCAGATGTTATTGTTTCTGAAATATTAACCCCTTGCTTAAATAAAGGAACTGAGTGTGCTATATATGCACAAAATATATGGGAATGTCAAAATTTTGAAGCGAAAACAAATTTCTGGTGGTGACCATTTTTAAATTGAAGATGGAGGCGAAAATGGCACTTGCTAAATTGCTTCCAACCACTATGGGTGCATCTGACTTGGGTCTTTCAAAACAGATAGGCATATCAGTTGAAATAAACTCTGTAATTGCTTTAGTTTCTGAGATGGACTTAAATATAGGCTTCCCATGGCGGCGATCTTGACATTCAAGATGGCTGCCTTTTGAAGTCTTGATATATGATTCAGGTGATTCGTTGGCTCCCATTATGTGGGTATAGCTACTAAAAATAACTCACTAGCTGTTTTAGTTGCTGAGATATTGATAAAAACCGGTGCCAGATGGCGGCCATTTTGAAATTCAAGATGGCTGCCATTTGAAGTCTTGATATTCGATTCAGGTGATTCGTTGGCCCCCATTATGTGGGTATAGCCACTAAAAATAACTCTCTAGCTGTTTTAGTTGCTGAGATATTGATGAAAACAGGTGCCAGATGGCGGCCATTTTGAAATTCAAGATGGCGGCCAAGAATGGGCCCTGCAAAATTGCTTCCATCAAATTTCTTGAAGAGGACGGTCTAAACTATCTGTGTGCCAAAATTCACGCTTTTTTCCGGAAGTGCACACTTCGTCCCATATATTGACTTAAGAGCCCCCACTAACTCACACACCTTCAATTTCAATAGCTGTTGCTATGTCAGAAGAAAAGCACTGTCTAAGTTATTGCATGGAGGTATGCAGGGCATGCTTTTGTGTGGATGTTCTTTTTGTACTTTCATCTTTTGTTAATCTCATGGTAGCTGACCAGTGATTGACAGATGATGTCACAACAGGCCGACAATATCATTACTATGGAGGGTTTTTTAGGAGGTGGGGCTTAGCAACATGAAGAAAAATAAATGATAAAATATTCAAAAATATACAAAACATATTTAGGTCAAACCGTTTACAAATATTGAATGTGTACACTAATACAGATGAACAGAAATCAAGATGCATTTGGTTTGCAGGGCCCCTTTAAACAGAGTGAGAGTTTACTCTCCAGAATTAGAGTAAAACATAGTCCAGTCAATATAGGGTCTTGACCTCGGCAAAATTGCAACATGGGAATTTTCTTCGGAACTCTGCTCAGGAAACTCCCTTGAACAACATAATAAAAGTCCTAAAAATCAAAGCTGGGGAAAATGGTTTAATTTGCATTATATAGATGACTTTATAAATTGTATTGATTTGCAGTGGTTTCAGCCTCTATTAAGCAATAACTCCAGATTATTATATTTCATTTATGTTCTAAATATGTAGTAAAGATATTAATCATTATTTGCCACCTTGGCAACTTCTAGCAATGCATATAATTTGCATTATTAGGTTTTCTTTGATTTATGTGGTTTGCCAAGGTGATACGTCGAATAAGGTATAATAAATGGATTTGCTGCCCCCAAAACCTACGAAAAGTGGTATTTCTCGTATTGTTTACCTTCTGGGCTTACAATATCCACGATTTTTAACTGATTTCTGGGAATATGCAAATTATGTAAATAAACTAATTATGCTAATTATATGCATTGCTAGAGTTTGCCAAGGCAGCAACCAAGCCGAAGTATCTTAAATGCACATTTAGAACATGATTGAAGAAAAAACCCTGTAATTATTGCATGTTAGAGGCTGTAGCCACTGAAAATCAATAATATGCAAATGAGGGGCTGCCATCTTGGATTTCAGGGTTTTGCCCATAAGGCACTTGCAAATGAGCACCGTAAATGGATTCCTTGCCCCAACATACGTTAGAATATTTGTTTTAATTACTAGTGTACTATTCCTAGATAGAAAATGACCCCTGCCCTTATTTCACAATTATGCAAATTAGTTCATTATCTTTATAATGCAATTTTAAGGGATAGTTGAGTTTTGGTAGAGAGGGCGCTAGACTGCTTTTTGTTTGTTTGTGAGGTAATGAAAAATTGAGTGTAAAATTTGAAAGAGCATAATATTTAAATAATAAAATCATCTTTGTTCGATCAAAATCGGTTCAGAGACGGCTGAAATAAAATATAACAATTTGTAATAAAGCTGGGGCCCAGGTTTATTAGAGAATTTTGAACCAGCCGTTACAAATTTAAAAAAATGTTTCCTCTTTTCACAAAATAAAAAAATAGGAATTTAAATAGTTGTTGGTTTATATTTTTCTATCTAATCACTATTTCAACAAAGCATCACATGCACAATATTTTATTCAAAACGGTTGAAACTGATAAGTGTTTAGAGAGCGCCCTTTTACGTTTTAACAGCTCTTTTTGAATGATAACATGATCTTTACTACGTCATTTGTAATTTTGCGTTCCTTTCTAGTTATAACTATTAGGTCAATTCCGGGTTAAGAGCGCATTCCACTCCAAACGAAGTGATCTTTAATGTGACTCTGTATTGGAATGGATAATGAGTGTAATCCACTCCTTAAACAGAGTGAAAGTTTCCTCTCCAGAGTTAGAGTTAAACAGGTCAATTCTGGGTTAGACATGTTAGAAGTGGAATCCAAACGAAGTGATCCCTAATATAGGTTTTCCCGGTCAATTTCGTTATTTTCTCATGCAATTTCATATCAGCAGCATTCAATTTCACCTAATCCGCGCTTGGATCGACATATCGTCATTCAAATTCGTTTTTAGTCATTCATATTAAGTAACGGAGCAACCAATTTCACACTTGCGTCATTCCAATGTAAGCGATGGGCGCTCATTTTCGTTCATGGTCATTCAAATTCATCTCTAGCAGTCTCCGGTCTCACTTCGGTCATTCAAATTCGCGCATGGGCAACAAGTTCATTATAATTTCATTCAAATTAAACATGTACAGTGGAAATGTTAGGACATGTAACATCATGGTATATGGTATATTTCGTGCATGGGCAATCAATAAACAAAAGATGATGTAAATAAAGATACAGATTATGAAAAAAGATGATGATAAAATAAAGATCAGATAATGACAAATAAGAAAATGTGATGAAAATAAAGATAAAGATGGTGAACTAAATATCGCATGATGATAAAGTAAAGAGATAAAGTAAAGATTAACGAATAGAGGTAAAAACCAAAAGAAAGCACAATGTGAAATGAATAAAAAGTTATATAAAATTGACAAACAAGCCTAAACAAAATGTGACTGATGAATATCGAAATGTGAATAATAAATGTTGAAAAGTATGTCTGAAAAGGGAAAGATATATAGCACGATGGAATGGTCGAGACTATGTAAGGAAAAGAACGGTGATGATGATATAAAAGAGAAATCAAAGTCGTCGTGTATGTATGTGTGTGTTTGTATGTATGTGCGTATGTATATGGTATACATGCATGTAAATATATTTATGTGTGAGTACCTATGGCTTTTGTTTGTGTAACTTAAATTGAATGAACATGTCTGGAAATTGGTCACCCATAAACGAAATTGAATGCACAAACAAGCGATTGTCAAGCTTGCCGTATTAAATTGAATGCCCATTTGTTGAAAATAACGCCCAATGATGATATCGAATGCCCATTTGCGAATTTGAAGTTCGCGATTTGACATTTGAGTGCCCATATACGAATATGGATGCTCGGAGTATGAATTTGAATGACCAAAGCGACTCATCCACGGCAACTGCACGAAATTGAATGCACATAAACGAATTTGGGCGCGTAAAGTAGGAAATTGGCCGGGAAAACCTATATTACTCCTGAAATAATTGATTTCCACTCCAATGCATTAAGAGAGACATGCATAGTAACAAAATTGTTATGAAGCGTAATGCCAACTGTACACTTCAATATGTTTACCTTTAACTACTACACCACATATTATAATACGCTATATTCAAACAATTCATGTTTGTTTGTACACCCGACAGGGACCTGTAGAGTTCCGAACATTATGAATATTCATGCATGGTATTGTAATAACTCGAATAATAGAAAGTCGATGCAACACATATATATACCACTTTTACTGCTAAAGATAATACATTGGTAATACTTTCTAATCAATAATGCATAATCAAATAGAAAACAAATCACGTTGATAGTTCATGCAGTAATGATATTAATACCACAACTAACAATAATGTAAATATTTATATACTCTGCTGCAGCTACATATAAATATAATAATGAGTTAATGTAAATAACCATAATAACAAACTAAATCATTCAAGATAAAAAAAAAAGCAAAAACAGATGCTTTACACCTTGTACGTTATATTCGACGCGTCACTTCCCGAAAAGTATTTTAACAACATAATATTATCCACCCAAGACATGAACATAGCATTAAATGGTGAAGCAATACAAATTGTTGCTTATTCGGATAGCAATGTTGGTTTCTATGAATATATTTGAGAATTTATACTGTATCTTACTATGCACTATCTTCTGCCTGGAATTGGCATAGGTCGTGATGCCGTAGACCTGTTCCCCTGTACTGTAAGATCCAACCATTTCACCAGTGTGTACGTTAGCAGAAAAGATCTCGGTACGACCCAGCTCGCTCCAAAGCAAGTAATCCTGTATCGTCAAATGTTTTAAAATATTATAAGTTTTTAAAGCTAAATGACAGTAGTGGGAAATGCCCCACACACACAAACAAAATGTACGCTCTTATTACCAACCATGTGAAATAATATACAAATAATACACGGTCTAGAGTGCATTGTGTAAATGCATTGCACGCGAGGGCTATGTTAGCTGTGCATTACGCAAGAGGCGTAAGCCGAGTGCGCATGCGCACAGCTAACATAGCCCGAGAGTGTGATGCATTTACATGATGCACGATAATAAGGCCGTAGTATTATTTGTTTTATTAAACGAGCTCAACCACGGATTGTTTTATTTTGCTGGATTATTGAAAACAGACTTGCCACAATTAGTAACCCAGTCTATCTACTCTCTAGAGTGTGAATTTATTAGGAATTTACCAAATTAATCATCACTACTGCACTCGATTCACTGAATTTGACTTTGCAGCTCAGCACTGGATCAAATGCAGTTTATGGGACATTGCCGAATATCTTCCCATACAAGTCATGAAAGTGAGAATTATCAAATAATGTTATGCATTTCCATTCCAAAACTTAACCATATCAAACCACACACCATATAATTTACGAAACTTCTACGATTTATTTACTACAGAACAGATAATTTACAAAACGAAGCATTTTACATCATTTTTTTTCACTTTCGCGAGTTTGTCTTCGTACAACCATGTAAACAAGCATTGTGACATCACGGTGTTGCACACCTTCTGCACGATGATTGCGCGGTATCGGCACGGTGGTTGCGCGGTATCAGCACGGTGGTGCAGTTGGTGAAAAGTAATCAATGCCCACGTGATCGGTATTAGCCAATCACGTTACTGAATTTACCGGAGCCGTTTTATAATATAATTAAACTTATATGTGATTATAATAATTTGGCCAGGAAACCGCCAACTAATCTATATTATTATCTATATTATAAACGAGCCATATGTGTTGTTGCCCGTCACGGTAGTTTTCGCGTATATTTTTAGCTGGGCGATGGATCTGACGTTGTTTGCGTTGTAAATGTAATGTACACAACCGGTTGCGAGATAATTTTTAACTATATTTCGCGATATATCCGAAAATTTCGCTGGTCCACTAAACGGGATGGATGCGATCTGTTTTGTATTGGTATATAGTACTGCGTACATACATGCTGGGTACAGCTAGGTTCTGTACGCGGCATACATCGCATTGTTGTCTCACATATCACGGGTATGCAGCTCAGACGGTCTACGGTAACGGTACCGGTACACTCCAAAAGCGAACGCGATGACGCGATCGTCGGGAGGGGAATTTGCATACACTATATACAAAGTAGCGGAGTATTGCAGTCCGGCATCTGTGCATTGTCAACACACAACCTACTACACACATTCGTGTGGTTGTACATGTCCGTATGCATTACTGACTGATCGGTGTTTCATTCGTTGTTTCATGGCGATGTTCGACCGCAGAGATGATATTTGTTCACATTTTCAACACAATATTCTCAAAATTGGCAAAACAGGGTATACGGCTACCAAAATAGTTTGCTCTCTTTCACTTGAAAATTTAAATGTTTAAAAAGGTTTTTGTAAATGTATACGTATGAAGAGAATGCGGTTTTTCTTTTCGATGCCAATTTGTACCTATATGGTTTTGATGGATTTTATACTGTTTCACCTATGAATTTGACCCGGGGTCCGGTCCACAATTTTCGAGACCGAGTGGTTGAGAATCTTGTTAGCGGGGGGGGGGGGGGGGGGGGGGTAGTCGTAGAAAATTTTGGAAGCCGAGACCAAAACTTTTCAACATTTTCGAGGTCGAGACCGCGATTTATCGTGCTTTTCGAGGCCGAGACCATCTAAAATGGTGGTCGAGGACCGCTAAAATTTGAAAGGAGGGGGGGGGGGGGGGGGGGTTCAAACCCCCCAACACAGTTATTGGTCAAAGGGGGGGGGGGGGTTAAACCACCCCCCTGGGTACGCCTATGACTGATACTACTGATACTAGTACTACTGCTATTACTACTACTACTAATACTACTACTACTACTACTACTACTACTACTACTACTACTACTACTACTAACTGCTTCTACTAATATTACTTATACTCATACTGCTACTACTACACACTGCTACTACTTCTGCTTCTACTATACTACTTCTACACTACTGTAATACTATTCCTCACACAATCATTGTACAAATCATTGGGGTCATGCATGGTCCAACTAATGGGTAAGTGGGATAGAGTCACGACATTATATCTGGGGCATTCTATTCTTTGTTAAGTTTTTTGTTGTCAATTCATTAGGTCAATTCATTACACCCATAACTTACAAAACTTCCCCCCCCTCCCCCACAAAAAAAAACCTCTCACTCTCTTTTTCTCACTGTCTGCATGGTGCCCATTATTATTATTATTATTATTAGGTTATATTATTGAATGAGTAACTGAATGCTGACGACCTTATTCAACTAACAATATGATAACCATACAAACGGAGAATCCATTAATTTACCACAGGACAGATACAAGAAATAACGAGTTGAAAACACAACATACAACATTATCTTACTCAAAGATCTGGAGACGGGTAAATTGCTAGTAATTTGCAAAATCATGAAACTGATTTGCCGCAAATCGATATCACCAACGCGGAATCGCGAATACGCTACGTGGAAAACACCACGCGGGGCAATGTGATATCCGGTATTCGGGCTTGTCGACATCTCTAGCCCTGTGCTAGCGGCGCGGACAGGTGCGAACGGGCGTTGGATTTATACATTTCACGGGCGGCGATTGGATTTCTTCCGATATTTCTGCATTGAACGATGCTTAGGTTCGGATTTTACAACACAAGCCCTTTTTAAATACTTATTCAACAATATTGATCAATTATTTTGGCCAACATAGGTGGTTTCGGTAACTTTCCCAAAACTGTTATTTGGCTTTGACATAATCCTGTAATAAATAACACATAATCAGGTAATAATGAGGCAAAAGTCTTAACGCTGATGTGAGTTTTGTTGTATTTGTTTGCATTATCAGTTTGTTTAAAAGTGATCCAAGTAAACTGTCTAACTCCACGAAAATTACTTGGAGCTTCCCCGTTTTTCTTCTGCCGTGTTGTTTAGCTTGTGGTAAGAGAAGCATAAAATAGGGTTACATTGTTTCAAATGTCCCTTTAGTATGAAGATATTTATCATTGAAAATCATCATCTCAAAAGCGTATTGCCGTAGCGGAATACGTCCGGACGGCGCGCCACGCAATCGCCAACCCGTGCCAGCGGAGTGGTCGATAGACAGGGCAGCGCAACGAATCAATGTACCCGACTGTTGAGCCGAGCGCGCGCAAATTCTGTACCGTCTGTATACACGGGTGCGGATGTCGTCAAACGGACGATTATTACCGCGACAAATCTGCGGCAAGCCATCAGTATTCGGTGATAAAATATTAACTCAATATTCGTTTTTTTTTTCACTAGATAAACAGTGTTCGTTTTCTTTCAAACTTTCACAAATCTTTCAACTGTATTTTA